>CM053273.1:24038404-24218404 GCA_028583415.1 Protea cynaroides
TCAAATCCCTCCTTTAAGAGGTTATTTGTGCTGCTTAGATGCATCTAAGAAGGGTTTTTAAAGGGTTGTAGACCATTCATAGGCTTGGATGGCTGTCATTTGAAAGGACTATATAAAGGGGTTCCATTAGGCTGCGGTATCATTGGATGGAAATAATGGACTTTTTCCAATAGCATTCGGTATTGTTGAAGGTGAATGCAAAGATAGCTGGAGTTTTTTTTTATACAATCTGTATGCAGCCCTTGGTACAGACATAGACCAACAACCACTGACAATAATGTCAGATAGACAGAAGGTATTAGCAAGCCTATGTACATTTTAATTCATTCTTGTAATTCCTTTGTTGAGATTACTAATTATTCTTTCTTTTCCTTCTCCAATATAGGGACTTTCAGATGTTATTTCAGAAGTCTTCCCATATGCAACACAGAGAGTGTGTTGCAGGCATCTATACCAAAACTTCAAGGCTAAGTTTCCAGGTGTCTTACTTAAATCTTTTTTTTGGAGAGCATCTAAAGCTTGCAATGTGTTCAGATTCAATGAGGCAATGGATGAACCCAAGGAATTGAGCAATGATGGTTATGAATGGTTGATGAAAACACCTCTGTCAATGTGGTCTAAACATGCATTTGACCACAGATGTAAGAGTGACCATGTTACAAACAACATGACTGAATCATTCAACCATTGGATTAACCCATACAGAGAAAAACCAATATTAACATTGGTTGACCAGCTTAGAAGAAGATTGGCGGAAAAGATGCTAGGAAGATATGAAAAGGGATGTGGCTATGTTGGGGTTTTGACACCAAGAACCAAGCATAGGTTGGATTTAATTGCATCTAAGGCAAGGAACTGTCAGATCCTAGCAACAGGTAATTTAGAATATGAAGTTTATGATGGGTTCTTCAGGTATATTGTCAACTTGAATCATAAGACTTGTAATTGTATGTTGTGGGAAGCAAGTGGGGTGCCTTGTAAGCATGCAGCCTCTGCAATCCAATACAGAAGAGGTAACCTAGAAGAGTATTGTAGTGAGTTTTTTTCAATTCAGAGATACTTGGCAGCACATCAAGAAATGGTCCATGCACTTCCAGACATTTCTATGGCCCCTAACATACAAGAAACAAATGTATTGCAACCTCCTCCTTTGAAGAGACTGCCTGGTAGGCCTGTCAAAAATAGGAGGAGAGAACCTGGAGAGGAACCAACTGCATCATTTAGGAGGAAGACAACTTCAGTAAAGTGTGATACTTGCAAGGAGGTTGGACATAATAGAAGAACCTGCCAGTTAGCTGCGGTTAAGAAAAAGAGGCCCGTACAGGTATGCTTTTAAATCTGTTTTCTTCTATTTCAATAATATGTAGAAGATATTAATATTCATTTTTGGGTACCCTTCATTTTTTTGATGTATTTAGGCTAGGAAACAGAAGGCTCCTGTAAGTACCTCTCGAATGGCCACAAGATCTCAAACTACTAATGCATCAACAGTAGAAAGTATGCAAGAAAAGAAAATGAGGAAGATGAAAGAGTATTTGGCTAAGAGAAGGGCTAGGATGGCTGGAACAGGTGGAGCAGGTGGAGATGCTATTGGTGCATCTTCAACTAGTGTTACTGGTGGAGATGCTGGAGCTGCTGGAGCTGGTGGAGATGGAGGAGATGGTGGTGCTGGGACTGATTTTTTTGAACATTTAAGTAATCTGTGAAATATTATTGTAACTAAACAGGTTTTGAGGGTTTTGAGGTTGACAAATAGGTTGTCAACATGTTGGTTTTTGTATGCTGTTTGATATTTCTGGTTTTCTTTTCCTTCATTGTATGTTGTCTGGAATTTATGGTTTTCTTCATGAGCATGTGCTAGAAATTTGTCCACTGTCATTTCCCACAGGCCCCAAACCAGATTGCCTGTATATTTCTTATGGGCAACTTGCAGTGACAGATGATAATGCCACAAGCAACAGGTAATAACATATTGAACACTGACAAGTTTCAATGACAACTTGCAGTGACAGATTGATTTATCTGATGATTAGGGTCTTTTAAATGTGGACTTAGTTTAGGCTCATGTGCAGGATCCTTCAATCCCTATAGTCGTTGCTCAAGATACCCAAGCTTCATTCCCTCCTCCAGGTTTCAGTAGGATGAACCCACCAACTGGTATGAACGTTACCATTGATGTTCCAGCACAGACATCATCTTCATCTCTTGGGAATGTGGCGGTAGTAGATCTCCCAGATATAGTGGCAGCGGATGTTGCTTTACAATTAGAGGGGGATCCATTTACAGTGGTAACTGGTAAAAGTCCAACCAAAGCTATTGAGAAGGACAAGAGGGATAAAAAGGGGATTACCAATGATAGGGTAACCAGGTTGGAGGCACAACGCAGAAAAGGCTAATGAAGGTTCTCTTTGGGAACCTACGGGGTGTCTTGAACCCCAAAACAAGACGTGTATTGAAGTATTTGTTATCTAAGCACAGTCTGGATGTGCTATGTATGGTTGAGCCTATTGTAGGTCCAGTGAAAATTCCAAAAATTTGCGCAGAGATCAGGTTATGATTCTTATCTGATTTATAATTAGAAATTTTTTTATCTAACCCCTAAAGGGTTAGATAAAAATAAATAAAAAACAAAAGGAAAGAAATAAAATAGCAGTTCACTCCCTCTTCTCCTTTTGGATTTATACTAAGATTGCACTACTAGAAGAAGAAATGTAACCATGTTGATGTCAGGCTTCATCAGAAGTGCAAGGAGAGAAAGAGATATAACAGAACTAAATTATATGGAAATAACATAGCTTCATAATCACTTAGACTTTTTCAGATGATGCAAAAGGAGGATAAAACCATTCATTTTTCACTATCTTTACATTAAAAAGAGTTCTTTCATTGCCAAACAACAAAAATCTACCAAAGGCATCGATAAGATCCAAAAACATCAAATTTGTACACCATTTAAAGTGCAACATTTACAAAGCTTTTACAACTAAAACAATAAAAAACACAACAAACATAGCTAATACTGTCTGTCCTGCCATCATCACCATTTTTTCAAATTTTTCCAATCGTTTCAATCTTGTCTTCATATGGCGTATATCATCCTTCAACTGCAAGATTTCGAGATAAATCTCAGGCAAACCCCTTGTTCGATCAGAATTTGTAGGTGCATCATTAGTTGGTAAACACCATTCAAAATATCTACACCTATTGTCTGGGCAGCAGTAATATAGTTTGTTCTTGTTTTGCTCACTTTCAGAAATCTTGACAGTAGTTCGTTTATCGCATCTACACTTGCGGTTGACAAAAAGATATGGGCTATCACAACGATTAACACTTGAAGACGACATCTGCACATGAAGACTAACTACTGATTACTCTCACAAATAACAAAGTACCATAAACAATTTTGGTAAGACTAACATTGTACAACATAAGTTATGTATGAAAAAGAAATCTAATGCAAGAATAATTAAGTTGGGGCTTACTTTGCCTCCTCAGGTCTAATAATTTGACCATCAAGTAAGAGATCGACCAAGGTATGTATGAATAAGAAAAATTCATTTGGGGCTTACTTTGCTCTTTCATCTTAAAGAAGAACTGTGTTGTCCATGGCATCGGCCATAGCCCGATTAATTCTTTTACTTTCTCATGGCATCAACAATAGCTCACTTCTCCTCTAAAACATTGTCACGAAACAAGAACTGTGCTGTCCATGAAGGAAGAAATAGAGTAATAAATGGCATACCTCAAGAAGAACTCACCAAGATGCCAAGCCGTGGAGCGAAAAAACCCTTGAGTAGAAAATATAAGTGAAGAGAAGAAAGAGGAATAGGGTTTGAGATTAATTAGGAGGCATACCTGGAGAAGAAGTAACTGAGACGTCAAGCGGTGCTGAAGAAAACCCTTGACAAGAAATCGCTGTCAGGGTTAGGCCGTGAAGAAGAAATCCTATGAGAAGACATTGAATAAGGGCATTATTGTTCAATCAAAGTATTCTACAGTTTAAGATGAAGGAAGAGATGGAGGAATAAGAGGCATACCTGGAGAAGAAACTCTGAGCCACGAAGCCGTGGAGAAGAAAACCTAGAAGAAAACGGAAGTGAAGAGAAGAGAAGAAAACGAAAGTGAAGAGAAGAGAAGAAAACGGAAGTGAAGAGAAGAGAAGAAAACGGAAGAAACTATGCGAAGCCGTGGAGAAGAAAAAACCTAGAAAAAAAAAAACGGAACTGAAGAGAAGAAAGAGGAATTTTCGTGGAGGAGAGAACTGACAAGAAAATGTGTCATTTTTAATGTCCTTAGTAAAGGATATTTTCGTCTTAAAAAAAAAGTAACCCTCTGCCGTTAAGTTCAAACTAACGGTAGGGATGAGATTGTATGATACCATCATTATAGGGGTATTCTGTGTAACTTTTGAAAAAACAGGATAGTGTTGTGTAATTTCACTACTGTAGAGGGGGTGTCTGTGTAATTTACCCTTAAATTTATTATATACTTTGACAATTAGATAAGCATAGATCACACGTTCAATGTATTGGTTTTTTCGCTTTTTGTTTTTTTGCTTTGTTTTTGGTAAACATGTATTGGTTTATTTTAAGAATATATCCGGTGACATATGAGTTTTTTTTTCCTTTGTTTTTCAAGGGTTCTTTTTTTTTTTTTAAAAACAAATTTGAATTTCATAGAATTTCTAAAAACAGTATACTACACCCAAAAAATTCAAATTGAACTGATTTTTTTTTTTTAAGAAAAATAAACTTTTTTTTAAGGTATGTATATACATTGGGATTTATTATGTAATCTTCACATAGTTCAGAAATTCGGCCAAAATTTCGGATTTCGGCCGAAACCTTTCGGTTTTGATCAAATTCGAAACAAACCATGATGCCAGTACCTTTTTTACATAAATTCAATCAGAATTTATAATT
Source organism: Protea cynaroides (assembly GCA_028583415.1). Classification (NCBI taxonomy): domain Eukaryota; kingdom Viridiplantae; phylum Streptophyta; class Magnoliopsida; order Proteales; family Proteaceae; genus Protea; species Protea cynaroides. The sequence goes on from CM053273.1 coordinate 24,043,327, forward strand.
TCGGCCAGAATTTCAGTCCAAAATTTTGATTCGACCGATATTTGAACAAAACCGGTTTGAATAAATACAAACCACAAAAAGTTTTTACTGACGTTAGTCACTTTTTTTCTTTTTTGGTAAAAGTGACATCAGTCACACCACCCAATCTAATAGTGTATTATGCTTTCCCAACTATCTACTTTATAGTATTTTGTCTTCTTTCAATTCTTTTAAGTAATCCATGTGGGACTAAAAGACTAAAAGAAATGTATTACCAAGTTTTCCTTCTTATAATATTATGATTTTTTTTCAATTCTATAAAAGTATCCATGTGGGACTAAAAGTTATAAGGATGTTTTTTGTATTTTTGTTCTCCCTTCCATTGAGTTAAAGGTTCATGTGGGACTAAAAGGGGAAAAATAATATTAAATACAAACAAGATAGATACGTGTCTCTATCTTATCAGAATCTCTCTCTTAGTCTCTCGATCTGTTGATCCGAAACAATGTTTTTTTTTTACCATGTTTCACCGAAATTTGGGCCGAAATCATCGAAATTTTGGTTTTTGGCCTGACCGAAACCCGACACGAAACCGAAATTACGATCCTTGAATCTTCATACAAATGGAAAACTTGGACTTCTATATTATAATGGTAATTTTCTTGATAGTCACTTTTTTGTACTTACAAAATATTTTATATTTAAAAATATCAAAATTTTAATTACAAAATATTTTAGACTACATCCCCATCCATCACTCCCAAGTCCCAATTAGTGTAGGTTCTCATATATTTTGGTTCAAATAAAAAGATAAAAGATTGTATAATATAATTGGGAGAGGGTTTTACGAGTGGTAAGGTTGCTTTTTGCTTTTCACACAATTTGATTGGAGGAGGAAAGACATTCTTAGAGGAGAAAGACACAAGGTGCTGGCATAGTTCCTATTCCATCATTCAAAGATTTTTTTTTTTAATATTTAATAAAAAAATATTCTTATGCATTTTTTATTTTTCTCTAATTATTTTATTAGGAACTTTCCACTTCCATGGAGTTTGATTTGATTGAATTTTAAATGGTGAATGGTGATCAAGGTTCGAGTAATCAGCATTGGATCAGTTGATTTGTATCGATTTTAAACCTGACTGATCTTGTTTTAACACTATTTTAATGAGGATTGGACATGTGTTGGTTTCTCCTTGGATCTGCACTGATCTGATGATTTTAAACATGATCGTTGATATGTTCGATACTTGAATTTAGAACCACAATGGTGATAGGGAAGGAATAGACTAATGATATCAATAGGGTTTTTTCGAACATATTGTATTTGCAATTGATTTATCAATAGGGTTTTTACATATTAAACCACTTGAAAACTTCAACTCAATGGATACCTAAAAAAAATGATATATTCTATACAATAATGGTAATTTGTAAGAGCTATGGCCGTGCATGTGTTTGAGACCTTAATAATTTGTTTGGGAGAAAGTTTTTATCCGATTGCACTTTCCTACCCCCTTTCACATGAAAGATTGAAATAACTCGATATAGTTGGACAGAGAACCCTAGCCCAATTTATTGTCATAATCCACCACGGGAACCATATGTTGAATTGCAATTGTATTTTTTTTTTTTCTAACGATGGGTATCCAGATTTTCGGTCTGACTAGTCCCACAAGCTCATACTGACCCCACAACATCATCAACTAGATCATTTCGAGATTGAATGAAAACTGATAAATTACTTTTTTTTTAAATTGTTAAATTGATAAAATAAACAACATTTCTCCCAAGTTTGGAAGTCAACAATTCTATTTGTTGAGTTGTTGGGGCATAACATTATCTCTCCAGTTTAACAGTCAACCATCCTACTAAATTTTCACTAGTAAATTGAAGAATGCCTGATGGCAATTATCAGATAAATTAAAAACTAAGTGATATGTATTTTTCTTATATATAATCATTTACTTAGGACTGGAACTAATAAAATTCACTTGGAATAAAACATGTTTACTTTTGCCACAAATAAATTATTTTTTAAATTATAAAAATCCAAAGACACTCTTGGGGGAGTTTTTTTTTTTTTTTTGGATGGGGGGGGGGGGGGGGATGATTTATGTACTTGGAGAAGTCAAGTTCAGTAATAATGTTTTGGTAGAGAGTCCTTACAGTGGTATTGTGGTGACGACGGATCAACTAATAGCGGTAGGGGAGAGAGATGGAGTTGCTAATGCCCTTTACGTCATTTCAGAGAATCTTTTTCCTAACGTTCCTTCTCTTTTTTGTTTATTTATTTATTTATTTATTGTTAGAGGGACCTACATGGTAGTAAGGCATAGTAAGGCATATTGGTATCTTTTACGTTAGTAAAGAAACGAAGGTACAAAGAGAACTGAAAACTGATTATTTATAGAAAAGAGAGAGAAAAAAGAGTCTAGATTTCAAAAAGAAGAAAAAAAAGAGAAATATGAGAGGAAAATAAATCAACAGCATGTACTCTTTTTATTTTCTTTTATTTGTTATTATTATTTTTGAGCAAATTAGAAATAATAAGGAACAGCTAGTAGTTATGTGGCCGATCCTAAAAGCTGCAATAATATTTTATTGGGTGAATTAGTTGACTTTGTTATTCCATTTTAATCTGATTCTTTGGACCAGAAGGCATTTCAATGCTCATTTTCAGAAGATATCAGTAACATGGTAGGCCCTTAAATATGTTTTTAATTTAGGTAGGTTATCTAATTTTTAGGGTTGGCAAAGTAGGTCCCACTCAAGCATGCCATTTTAAGAAAGGCATGCCACGCATGCCTCAAGGCTTGGAAAAGGCTGCAGAGCCCTGATTCACATCTTCTCCGCCCAATGATTTAGGAGGGAGAAGCCTTTATTGGATAGCTGATACGTGGGATTTGGGTGAATCTAAACCCTTTATCGAAATTGACATCCCTATTGATTCAGTTTGTTGGCTTGAATGGAGGGTTTGGATTTATCTTGCTTCAGGTATCGGCCATCTATCTAGACTGCTGCCCCTCCTCCCGAATCTCAGGGAAGAGAGGATTTGAACCTGCACAGCCCACATTCAATGGTTACAATTGACAGTCAACGTCTTTTGATACCTCCAAAGATGAATTAAATTACATTTGTGGTATCCATGTTTGAGAAAATGACATTTAGGGTACTTGATGTTTTAAAAATGGCATTTGAAGTACTTTGTAAATTGGCTTTTTTTTATTTTTTATTTTTTTCAAATCAAACATATTTATTCCTCCACTTCATCCACTATCTCCTCTCAGCTTCTACCCTACTTCTATTTGCAATCACCATCGTCCTTTAGGGATGTAAACGAATCAAATTCGAATTGATTACATCATTATCCAAATTTGAATTTATTTACCAATTATTTTATTCGAATCCGATCCGAAATCAATTGGATTAACCAAAATCCAAATCTGTATACATCATTCCAAACCCTAGAATAAGATTTGAATCTGTATACACCATCTCCTCTCATCTTCTGCCATTTTCATCCACAATTGGCAGCTACGCTCAACAGGATCCTTATGCCCTAGTTTCACCCTTTGTCCAAGAATGTAAGACGAAAAGTTGAAAACCCTAAAAAAACAAGAAAATTTAAATCTATATTCTACATTGTTCATGGATACTTAATCGGATCAGATTATATCTGATTGTTCAAGTGAAATATGAATCCCAACCCAGTAATTTAAATCCGATTGTTCGAATTTAGATTCCCTTAAACTAATGCAAATTTGAATAGGATCTGAATTTTCAACTATTCATTTACATCCTTACCACCATTTAACCAACATCCACCCATCTCCAACTCTCATCCCAACCCCTCTCCGAAATCCCCCTAAATCCTGCAAAAAGTCAAAAGAATCGGATCTGTTTGACCAGATTCTACAATCCGATCCCTAAAATCTGCGTGTGGATCCCATTTGTAGCACACTGTCATTTTTTTCCTTTTTTTATTTTTATTTTTTATTTTTATTCTTGGTAATCAAATATGAAGCGTAGTGTACAAAGTTGATAATAATGGATCAGGATCGGTTTGGCCAGATCAGTTGACTAGGAATGGGATCGGTCAGGTATGATCCCATCTGGCACCCGTGTTGGCACATTTTTCTCATGCATGTTAGTTAAATCCTCCGAAATGTATAAAAACTAAATTCGAATTCGAATTTTAATCCGATTTGAATCCAAAAAATATACAACACATTGTTTTTGAAAACCGTTTAAAAAAAACAGTCACCGTATGCTGACCAATGCGAGCAAGACAAAGAGAACCAGATAGGAGGAGGAAAAATTGAAAATCCCCATTGCCATAGCTTCTGCAACTCTCCCCAGCTTACTACTACTTACTACTACTGTTGCCACTAAAAACTGTCTTGGCCAGTGATGGTAGTTCCTTGAGACAATGTTGTGCAAGGGATTATTCTTGCTTCCGGACCTGTCTCCTAGTCGGAAATAGAGAATCAAAATCAAAGCTTGGAGACTTAGCTCACCGCCTGAGAAAATAAGCGGATCGTGGAGGGGGTTGTGGAAAGGGAGGAGAGGGAGTAGGGTATGGCGGGAGCGGTAGATGGGTGGACGTCGATTGAATGTCGGTGGTGATTGCAAATGGAGGTGGCGGTAGAAGGTGAGGAGGAGGTGGAATGCAGGATGAGGTGGAGGGATAAAATAAGAAATATTTTTGGTTTGCGATATAAAAAAATAGGAAAATTTTCATATACATCCTAATAAGAATTGTTAACATCATCTATCACCCACAAGTTTACAAAAACATCATTTACCACCCAAAATCTTTACACTTTTAATCAAAAACCCATTTCGTCTATAGATTCTTATTAATTGTTGATGTCAGTTGAAATAGAACCGTTGATGGACAATACTATCCTTCGAACAGAGTTACAAGACGATTTTATCTTTTTTTTTCAATTTTTACCCTACCCCCAAAATCTCTAACCTCTTCTTTTTTGTGGGCGACGGTGCAGGTCTTCTTCCTCCCGGACCGGAAACTTCTGAGGCATTATATGGAGAGGTTGGTAGCTGCGGATCAACATAAAACCCCCCATGATTGCTGGTGCTATATTATCAGCATGATAGCAAGAGACTTTTGCCTCTGAATCGAGACCCGCCAAAAATAGATCCCAGAGGGATAATTTCAGAAACCCCCCTTGCATACGCTACCTTTGATTCTATCTCACCTTGACTCAACATAGAGGGGTTCGGGAGGGGTTCGGGTGGAGAGATTCAAGAGGGTGGACGGCTCGAAGATGGGGAGGAAAGGTGAATGAAGTGATTTCGGAGAATCCAAAACGAATAGGAGAGATTGGTAGGGAGAGATTGGTAGGGAGAGATTTCCTGCAACTAGATGGAGTAAACCAAATCGAACAGCCATTGGATTCAAGTTCAATTGTAACCTTGAACTTGAATCGGAGAATCTCTCAAAAAATGAAATTGGAATCACGATCGTAACTTGACTTTAAAATTTCTGCTGCTATAAAAGAATCTCTGCCTTAAGAATTTGTCGATTTCTTCTCAAGCTTCTTTCTGCTCTCGTTTTCTCCTTCCAAAGCTCTAAGAAAAATCTTCACAAGAAATTGTAACCGCTACCTACCTTCGCGTTGATTACTGTGGAAAACAGATCAGCAACCATGGAGAACACCGCTGCTAAGCAATGAAAGAATACTATCACAGTAAGCTCTAGGTTTCTGTTGGAAAGATATCGCCATCGTCGATGAGGAAATCGCTGCGTCACCACCGTGAAATTGATTCTGAAGATATATTGCATCGAACTGATTATTTGTTGAAAGCTAGAATGGATACCGTCACAAATTCAATTGGACATTTGCTCTGAGATGATTGTAGAAATGCTTGGAAAAATCTCCGGCTGCTAAATTCTTGTGCTGTAAAATATTTTTGGATCTGAATTTAATTCTCCCTCTTTCTGTCTTCTCAGATAAAGAAATTCAAGGACGCATTTGCAAAGCATGGGACTGATCGGTGTAGTCTTGGGCCGGCTAAAGGTCTGGACAAGTCTTCAGTTATTGAAGTTAGCTTCAAATGAACTTAGTTTGCCTTTGAGATCCACAAGCAAAGAAACAGTAGAGGATTTGGCCTCATTCATATGGCTTGATTTCTCCGTAAAATCGTTGTCGGAAAAATCAGAAGAAGGCGGTTTGGAATAAATCTTTTAAATTTTTTTTAAATTAAAAAGATAAAATCTAAAAATGAAATGTAAAACTATATATCAACAATATAAGTGATTTTCGACAATTAAGTGGGTATGATTGATGTTTTTGCAAACTCGAAGGTGGTAGATGATATTAACAATTCTTATGGGTGTATATAAAATTTTAAATAAATAAATATAGAAAACCCAATTCACAAGATGTGGGCAAATGTCACTTTTGAAACATGAGGTACTCCAAGTGTCATTTTCTCAATCATTGATGACCTTTAAGTATAAATTACCTCCAAAAGATAATAAAATATTATGGGAATATGGAGACTTTTTTTGGGTGGATTGGGTATGATGCATTAACTCTAAAATAAATGCACAAATAACTTGGAATTAAAAAAAAAAAAATTTGTGGTCTTTGACAAAGACTTTGAGGATTTTCACATCTGAAAAGTAACTTGGAGTGGGTTTGAGTTATTTGGCTCATTGCCATTTCCACCCAGTGTGGGTTTGGTTAAAGATCACATGATTCATAAACCAGACATCAATTCTGAAGGTTCTAAACAAGGCCCACCAAGACAGAACCAGGCCCACCAAGACCTCTCTAGTCTCCACATGAAGTTCTAGAGAGTAATAATAAACTCTAGGCCTTCACAAGAGCCACATGAAGTACTCGCTTTACCCCAACCTCTAAATACTCAACCACCCATAACTCCTTAGAATTGACCCATGCATGTTTGACTCACATGGTTCAAGTAATCAGTATCAAATCAGTCAATTCTTATTGATTTTGAATCTGACTGATCCCTAATCTCTGATCTAATTCTATTTTAATATTATTATAATATATATTGTGGGCCACATGTTAGTTTCCCATTAGATCCATACACTGATATAGATTTGGACATGACCGATACTATGTCCGATATCTGGATTTGAGAACCTTGTAGTGCCTCAATAGACTTTGCGTTTTCAACCTGATGAAAATGTATGCAAGAGATGCTCCTAGATCATTCCTCTCCAGTCTCAAACACTTTTGAGTGCATATAATCAACAAACTTCACGCCCAACTGATGGGACAGAATAGAAAACACTAATGCATTATTGATAAGTGTGATTTTTATATTTTTATTCTCTTTGCACTATGTTTTTTAATATGTTTTATGCCTTATTGAGTTTATTAGAAATTATTTTATAAGTTTGACTTATTTTAGAGACTTTGTGAATTAATTGCTAAAAGATAAGAAAATTCCAGCATTCGTGATATTGACGTTCTAAGCTTCATGTAGGTTTTTGACGTGGAAAGAGTTCTAGAATTGAAAAGTGGCATTTAGTAAAATTGTAGAGGACATCTCAACCTTTTCGGAATGGTATTATAGAGAAAAATCTGAATTTGTTTAAGCCTCTAAACATTGTCTCAAAGTCTGACACAAAAATCTGATCCAAATCCAAATCGGAGCAACTGTATGATTTGATTAGAGCATTCAACAATGGATGAAATTTCCATAAAGAGTTTTCTATTCAAGTTAGGAAACCTACAATAGAAGAAGTTGAATTGATTTGGTATTTTAGTCAAATCGAAAAACTACCATTCTAAAAAACTCCAAGGGAAAAAAAAAACTCTACAATTTTAGAATTTTCAATAGAGAAAGAATTCTAAACAAAGAAAGAATTCTAAGCTACAAAGGATTGTCAATGCTTTATATATAAAGCACTAGTGTTGAAGATAGTATCTTTCAATCACTCTCTCTAGCTGAAAATTTCTCTCTTTAAAAGAATGTAACGTTTGATTAGTTTTTTCATTTAGTTCAAAGGAATATTGAAGCCCAAACTCATGTCAATGGTTTAATTCCTATTCAGTAACATTGTTCTTCTTCTCTCTTTTGTTGGAATTACTTATGTTATTCTTTTATCTTTGTATATGATATTTGTCTGAATAATTCAGTAATGGCCTACTAAATCGGTTAGATTAATATTAATTATTAAATCTATAATCTGTGAAATGTAGTTGTCCTGGTTCTAATCACAAGTAGCAAACAGTAGTAGATGATTATATCCAAGTTTTTATCTCATCACTGTGAATAATATAACCTAAGTTAAATAATCACCGCTTGTGTGTGCTTGTTGCTTAGATTCATCTGTTTTTTTCTCTTTTAATGTTGTCATTGAATTAAACATTGAGAGCTTATTCAGTGTTATTCAATTGTTAGATCTCTCCGAAAAACTTGTTTCAGTAGAGATACTTAAGGGAAAACTAGGGTAACAGAACGTATTGTTATCTAGGGTCTTTAATTCTAACAGTGAGGAAGAGAGTAGTGTTGTAATTAATTTTATCTATTACATGTGTAGGTGGATATTGAACCAAGAACTAAATTATTTCTTTCTAATTATTTCCTCATTTAAATTATGTCTGTTATTTCCCCCCCAAACCCCCCCTCTTTTTTGTGTTTGCTTAACATTAATTTTTTATTTTCCCTTTTAATTAATTGGTGCAGTTGATACGCAACCAGTTTTCACTTGCATTTGTGCAAGTTTGCATCTGGAAACAATACCAGAAAAGTTGACTAAAGCCTGGTTAAACTGTTGTGGAATGTGCTGTCCTACAATGAAGAAACTAGAAATACAGATGGGAAGGAACCTGTTGATTTTTGAGGGATTGATCCAAACTTAAAGCTGTATTTGGGTTGTCACTTGAATTAATGTTTCATTCTGTTTTGGCATGGCATGCCATTGTATATATGGTCTTAAGCAAAAGTGGGCTCCACCATCCTCATCAGCATAAGTATGAACACAACTGCAACATTATGATCTCGTTCTATCTTTAAAAATTCCCTGAATAGGTTTTTTTTTTTTTTTTTTCTTTTACTACTATTATATGTACAAACAAGTTTGATCCTAAAAAACCCTTGAAGCATCATTAACAAATGCAGTGGGAACCCTAGATGAAATGATTTCGAGTTGGACCAAGAGCAGTCTAATCTTTTTATGATTTTTGTGTTATTCTTGGTTATTTTAAATAAAAAGAAGGCCTATCAATGATACCAAACACCTGTAAAAATGAAAAAAAAAAAAAAAAAAATCTTGGAAATAACAAAAACAAAAATGATACCAAAGAGAACCAGAGCTAGTGATCGGGGTTCTTGTTTTATCCACTATATAGATGGTAAAGCATATTTGTTGGTTGCACTGAAGAATCAAGATGGTAAATAGATTCACTTTTGAAGCAGACTTTCTTCCAATAACTTTGAAGCTCACAATTTCGTTCTCTTAGTACATTTAATACTCAACCAGAAAACAAAAGTATTGGTATTTTCTGGTATATACATTGATAGGATATTTCCTCAATGATTTTCTTTTGAAATCAATCTATCCATCATTTACAAGGGAAAATCAATGGAATCAAAACTTATCAATGAACACTCAAAGGGCAAGTGGAAGATTCTTCACATCCTCATGAACAGGCGTTGATCTGCACAAACCAAGGAATATGTCATTGACATTATGATGATAGAAACTAGAGGCAATATGCTAACGTACACACCACTAGTGTTTAGTTCCTTTTCCCTGTATACATATATAGAAAATCATTCTGTACAATAAACAGAAGGTGTTGGATGAGTACCTGAGATCACTCAAAGCAGACATCCGGTATAGACAGGTGAACACCAAAAGATGCAATCCGATGGAATAGAAGAATATGAAAGTTCTGGCATATCTGCCAATATAAACTAGAGTTAACTGATTTATCACGCCTCTCCAAAAAAATTAAACATATTCTTACTGAACAGAGAACAAGAAAACTATAGTTGTGCTGTAACTGGTTCATAGTTGTCTCGTGCTTCTAAGTTTCTGGAAACTACAAAATGCAATTCAATACAGCTACATATAATATGCATTACAAAAAGGATGGCACAGGAATTAACATACTGAGTAACCAGGTAAAAGCCTGATGTTCTTCATGAACATTAGACTTCAGTTTTGTCTACCTGATTCACTGCTAAATTGGCACATTTAGTACTTCTAGCCCATTGGAAGCATGAATCTTCCAATTATATTTCCCACTGGAGTTGAAATGAGTACAAGCATTGTTATGCAAACTATGTTGTACAAATATAGCATATGTAACTAATGCAAGGTTCTTAGGCTCTCTTTGGTATAATTTATATTTATATTTATGTTTATGACCTATATATAACAAATCAATCATGAGTACAAATTATGAGCTATAAACAAAAGTTGTTTGGTGCTACAAAATATAACACATTATATAAATGAAAAATAAGTTTGGTATACACAAATATAAATAATAAATTCGGAATTGTTATTCTTCCATCTTCCTCCCTGCTCCTCCTTTTTCCTCACAAACTTTAATTCACCACATGGTCAATTCTAATAAATTCCAATGATTCTCCTCTTCTTCTCCATTCCACACGTAGCTTTCGCTCTCTGACCTCTATCCTCCACCAATCCATGTCATAGTAAGCCAAATCCCCAAAACATTCAGATTAGATCAGCGCACCGTTCTGATCAATGGTTACTCCAATTCACGCTTCCATCTCCTCTCCTCGATAGTAGCCAAAGACTAATCATGTCTGTCTGCAGCAGCAGTCTTCATTCCAATTAATAAATATTCCACCCCTATTAACAAATAGTTCTTCAGATTCTGATGACAAAAAAAGAAAAGAAAAGAAGAACAGTGAGCTGAATGCCTCATTCAATCATCGACAATCCCACATTTGTTTAGATCTTAAATGGAAAAAAAATTCCGAGAAATGAATGAACTCTTCCCCTTGGACATTTCGTCGAACATCCCACGAGCCAAATTAAAACCAAAAATCACTGTGGGCATTTCAAAACCGAAAATCCTTGTGGCCATATCATCGAACATCCCACGAGCTAAATCAATCTCATGGGTCTTGGACAATCCAGCAATCATGGTATTGCAAGAAAATTCAGAAGGCTGTGTGCCAAATAACTGCTTTGCCATTCCCAATTCATCGAGCTCTAAATACATCTGAAGCACTGAATTCGACACAAAGGGAAACAAAAAGGGAGAAAATGGCAGTTTGCTGTTCGATTATCGTGTCACCCAACTCTCTAGTTCTTTATCCCCAACAATTGCAGTTACCCACATCCAACGCAGCTGTGCTTCAATAAGCCCTCTAGCACCGGAATCTCCACCACTGGCACTAGCACAGGTGCCTTCACCAATAACCCCTTCATCACTACCGTCCAGCAATTAAAATAACACCAAAGAGCACATTGAATTGAAGAACTACTTGAAGTCACCTGAAGCTATGCTTGATATGAATGGTGTGGAGTTTCTGTGGAGAGAATTGACTTCCATGGCTTCAACAGAGACGGAGTGGATCCAGAGTCCAGACTGTGAGAGGAAGAAGATGACTGAAGAGAGATGGTGGAGGGGGATTTTATAAAAGGTGAATGAAATTACCCATTTATCCTTGTTCTTTTAACCATTAGAACATGTGCTTAATAAAGTTTAGCGCATAAACAAGTCATAATCCATTATGCTCATAATACATAAAGACCTCCTCCATCTATTTGTAGATTCTAATTTTTCTAAATAAAAAGATAGGTCACAAATCATACCAAACACATACATATGATGTAATGTATTATATAAATCATTCTATAAACTATACCAAAGAGAGCCTTATTGCATTCAAAAATTATTTAAATTAGGTTCATTTCAGGATTTTATTTCAAAAAGTAAAGAAGACATCATTTTACTGTTAAGTTGCTAACACATTGAGCCAAGCCATTAGGTTTGACATGCCAATTCACCTTCGTAACCCCCCCCCACCCACCCACAAAAAAAAAAGGAAAAAAATTGGAGGAGTCAGAAGTCAAGTTTGAATAGAAGTGATCAAATGGTTAGAAAATCAAGTCTGCAAATAATACAGGTAAAACCAGGCAAAATTCAATGCATAAGTAAAATCTAACAAGTTACAGTAGTTTAGTGCTGAATTTGTGAATCAGATGCCTGGTATTATAAGCCAAAATTGCCAACTTTCATTGGGAACTTTGCTCAAGACTTATCATGCAATTTGAATTCAACTAAAAACTAGTCAAAGAGGGTCCTGATAACAAACCAACCAAGTGCTTTGAGATCCAACTATTAGAACACTAGCTAATTGTATTTGATCTATATTCAGGATCTTTTGGCCACTCTGTTCTATTTTGGTAAAAGAAAAAAAAAAAATTCTATTTTCCCTCTTTGTATATAAATTCAGGTTACAGATTTATGTAATTCAATTGCATCACGAGGCTGTATAAGAATAAGGGGGGTTCTTAAAGGTAGAGGCAAGCCAGTGTTTCCAGAGCTAATCAGAATTCCACAAGAAAGGCAGAAATGAGTTATGTGACTGCTAGAATATCAGTCAAATATGGAGACCTTAACTCATGAAGGGAAGAAAGAGGGCAGTATTAGGTCCAACCACGGTGTTGCTGGTCTCCCACACCCCCCTCACCCCCTCTCTCTCTCTCTCTCAACTTTTAAGCATGTTCAAAGTCCCAAAGTTAGATGTTCAAAACCTCAGTGTGTGATCCTATGTTAACCATTCTCTTCTTTCTTTTTTGGGGTGGGGGTTGAATTATTGATGCAAGCCAAAACCAAAACATTAAAGGAAGAAAATATGGAATTACTCTATTGCAAAATAAGGGAACAATTACAGGATAACAAGAGTCATAGGGGACCACTTAACCCAAGGGTCAGAGAGGACCACTTAACTCGAGGTCTTTTGAGGACTCCCGCACCACTTGAGGATCTCCACTCATCAAAGGGGCTTACATAGGCACACTCACAATTCTAAAAATACCAATCATTCTCTCTATCTCATCTAAACCGAAATACAAATATATATAGGGGAGGGTAAAAGAGCCGTTACAATATAACCGTTGGAATATAGCCATTGAAATATGACCGGTAGAATATAGCCGTTAGAGTACAGCCATTAGAAAAGAGTGGTTGGAGAGTGCCTTGGAAATTGAAACTCATTAAATACCTTGACTACATTAAGGGTGTGGTGGGGGAGTTGATCTTCTTGTTATTGTTGTCTTTTTATTTCTACTATTTGACATTGTTAGTATTAATAGTGAAACTTATCAATTCAACAGAACTATCACAGTCTTCCATTGCCTCTCTTCTTTATCAACCACCATAAAGCCTATGTGCAGGTTTCTTTCCTGTTGTATCAGTCTCTACAGTACAGAAAACATGTAAGGCACTCAATTCACTGAAGGAAAGCCATCCTGCTGCAATTATAACCTCAGGTTAGGCCTTTATAAAATACCCTTTAGTCCTTTAAAATCTTTTCAAGTACTTATAATTTAACCCCAACCAATTTCGCTTTCATCCTCAGTTTCTCAGTTTTAACAGCCAGCAATATACATCTACAACCATAGCCAATTAACCAGCAGCTTTTTTATTCCTTCTCTAATCCTAATCCAAGCCTATAATGCACTACTTAATAGTTAATACCACAGGTTCCTACAATTTGATAACTACTCCATACAACACTTTTATCCTTCATACTTTCGCTTTCTTCTGCAGGATTGCAAAACCAGTGGTACTATAACTAATGCCATTTACTAACAACAACAACAACAACAAAGCTTTATCCCAACTCAATGGGATTGGCTACATGGATTCTTGTATGCCAATCAGCTCTGTTTGATGTCATACTTGAAGCTAATTCCATTTACCAAGTGTTTCTTAAAATACTTAGCTGAATTTCCCAATTCATGCTGTATAATTGTGGTATTGAAGCCAAATGCGTCCTTCCCCAATTGATATCATTGGGGCTAATGTTGAAATTACTACTCAAATTAAAAGCTTTTCTGAGGAATGTGGCACAATGAAAGAAGTGAACAAGTAAACTACAAGTATGGTTCTTAGTGAGTAGGATTGACTCTCTCTAGAAATTACTCTGATGAAACTGGCTGAGTTTCCCTGGAAGAGCAACGATTGAAATGGTCAGGTCACTAATGTAGGGCCACTAAATTCAGTCCCTAAGCTGCTATTGGTTCAAGACCCTGCCTTTCCACCATCACTCCTAATCTCCAAAATAAAAGTCAGCATCAGGTGGTTCCTATGATGAAGAACGTGCCCCTAGAAAGAATTCAGTAAATGTTAAAATGACAAACGTATTCAAATTTTTAGGATCTCCCATTCCCCCCATTATTAGTAAGACTTCCCAAGCCCCTCAAAATTTTAGGACGAGGAGATCTACACAGAATTCCCTAATTTCTTTTTTATTGCCATGTCTACAAGAACAAAGTGAACAAATGGTACATAAGCAGTTATTATAATTAGAGACCGCTGTTAGTACACATGCAAACTAATGTTTTTATATAAATCCAAAAAGAATTCCACATGCATAAGCAGTAAAATAATCAAGAAGAATATGAAGAAAAATTCAAAAGCATTTAGCAAACCTAATAATCTACTTGAAAGGAATAATTCTACCAATTAGATAGCAACAGAAAAAGTAGCATTCTAAAATATCCCCACAGAGGAAAGAAACACTAAAAGCTTACTTGTTACCCAGAAGGAAACGACCGCTGCTAAGTGTGATTTTATCCCTGAACCCCAGTTCCCTGTACCTTTGGTCCCGTTCCTATTTTAAATAAAAAAAATTATAAGTTCAAAACTTAGAAGAAATATAAATTTTAGATAACAATGATTACAAATTTACAACAGAACTTTATACATCAGTTCAACCAATACCGCAACAAAAAGAAAAGCACCAAAATGTTCATAGGTAAATCTTGAATTTGCAGTTATACACTCCGATTACCAAGGAAATTTTTTCTTTCCTTCTAAACAAAGCAAATGCGGCAATTCACAATAAGTAGGAAATTTTTAAGTACTTTTACTATTTCAACTGGAAAGATCCCAAATTTGCATATATAGAAAGCAAGCATAAATTTGGTTCTCGATAAATATCAACTCTATATAACAAGGGTTGTTCAATTCTCAGAATTCTGCCATCTTGGATACTGAGAATTAGATTTTCTATGTGCCATATATAATTTTCACACCCCACAACCCAAAGCGGTGAAGAACAAATAGAATTTGCTATGAAATCCAGGTAACGGGGGTATTACTGCGAATGAGTAATGGAGAAGAACAGCCAAAATAGGATTCGTTTTGGCTAGAGCGCCCAAATCCGCTATATATTTGACACGGGTTTGCCATAATGCTGGAACTAGGTTCCACGTCAGAGACCCTTTATCAATGTCAGATGGCAACAATTATATCTGTCCTGGTTTAGAATTATTAAAGCACCTTGGTTCTAAATGGGCGTAGAATCATATTAATATTTTAATACTCGTGTTATTAATAACATGAAGTAAACATATAAGAAAAGGATTTAGCACATTAAGAATTTAGTGAAAAGTAACAAAACTAAAATTGATATCTAAAACTTATGTTAGGATAATGCCTAAGGCATCGATCAATTTAAGACCACAGAAAAGATGGCAGAAGTGTTTTTTATTTTAGTTATTTCTTTTTGAAGCTTTATAATCAAGTTGAAAGTGAAAAAAGAACTTTGCCAAGCCTGGTGTCCATGAAAATTATGCTCAATCCAGGATGTAAGTGTACAAATAAGAAGATAATTAATGCAAACCTTTTTTGAGAATGCTGCAAAAGGATTTATGTCATCTTCATATATTTTTTTGTACTTGGATTCAACATCTGAACTAAAGCCACTTTCAACATCTTCTAATAGCTGAAAATGACAAACATAACATAGAATGAAGATAGACAAAGTTAGATTTGCAAAAAAAAATAAAAAACCAGTTCCTAAGAAGTGCAACTTTGAAAAGCACCTTCCTTGATCCTCTCGATACAATTCTCTCTTGGTTGTAGTCCTGGACATAGCGGATCTTCCCATAAAGTTTCACATTATCAGCTTTTGTTTTTTCCAGTTCTTCTGTTAGCAGCCCTATCTTCTCCTTCAACTGTCTCACTTCCTAGAGCATTTGAAGTTCATAGAAATCATGTGGACAAAACCATTATTCACCAATGAGAAAAATTAGAAAAGAAGCCATGAGGTGCTTTTTTTTTTGTTATGCAAAATATATACCTCTTCTGTCTCTCGCAAACGTGTCCGAAACCGATCTCGCTGATTGCAGATTACTGTAAGCATTGAACTTTGATCTTGATCTGAGGAAACATGTTTTTGGTCTGCATTCTGATCAAGGAAAAATGGTTGATCAGTAATCAAAATAAATGCCTAGGCATACAAGACGCATTTACTGGACCACCACACAGTCCAGGATCACGCATAGTTCATTGCGATTATGATACAAGGATTAGACTGGAAAGAGACCCACCAATAAGATTGTACAAGCCTTGATTCCAAACTTTTCTGAACTAATGGCTCTAATGGATTCTCAAGTAAAGGACGACATCATTGGAACACAGGGAGAACATGAAAAGCAAAATGAAGAAATGAAAAGGTGACAGAAACCCTCTGGGCTGAGGGTATACACCTACTGATGTAGGATCATTACACGTTCTCAGTTAAAGTCACGCAAAACTTATGCAAAATCAGGTTGGTGATGTCAATAAAGTGAAAGGAATACGTGGGGTGGAGTTTCCAGCCAAGAGGATGAGTTTTCACATAAAATAAGAGAGTTCAGTAAATAAAACCATAGCAGAATATGAATTAGGGTATCAAGTGAAGGATGTAACTGCGAAAACTAGGGGATTTTTTTTTCTTGTTGGAATAAATGGAAAGAGGGAGTTTGGTCTTGAATTTTGAGATGAAACATGTAGGAGGATGATAAAAGGGAAAAAACTAAGGGCCATGATCATGAGAAGTCAAATTTGAAGAGATTTTCAACTAGGGGATTTTTTTTTCTGAGAAGAAGACAATTAAGAGGAGGGAAAAGAGAAAAGACTGCCGTAACTCTTGGGAGTCTCAATAAATGATCAAAGACTCCCACACCATTCAATATATATAAGCACTCAACCCTAAAAGGGTAGAAAGGTCAAAAAGAAAGAAAGAATGAGGGGGAGAGGCGCTATCGGTTTTTTTTCTCCAAATCTTCTATCGAGCCAGAAATTTGATTATTGCAATCGATATTCTCCACAGCACCTATACTTCATATCAAACCTCTACAACGATTTGAATCAACAACCAATCACATATTACAATTCCAAAGAACAGTTTGGCAGATAAACAACCAGTCTCCATTAATTTTCCATCGAAATAGGGGGTGAATATACCCCCTCTTCAAAGTAGATGCAAACTTTGAGGTTGTGGCAGTAGCAAGTAGATTCTAAGATGTATTCGAAGGTAGAGGGAAGATGTACTCGAAGCATAGTTGTCAAGGCGCCAAGGCGAACCAAGGCGTTGGAGGCCTAACGGGGCACCTAGGCTATCAAGGGGTCCGCCTAGGCAACCAAGGCGCCCAATTTTTCAAGGCGATGCCTTGACAACTACAAATTTCAAAGGTAGAGAGAACAAGGTTGGATGAGATTTGTAGCAATGTCTATGAACCTTGCTCTAAAACCATGTAAAATAGAGAGAAAAAGAAGAAGACAATAGAAAGGAAGAGGAGGAGAAGACGAGAGACTGTTGCTACCCTTGGGAGTTTCAATAAATGATTAGACTCCCACACCATTCAATATATATAACTACTCAACCCTAAAAAGGTATGTTGGGAATAGTCTCGCATTGCTTAAGATTGGAATCCCTCTACTTACTAGTTCGAACTTTTGAGATGGAAACTTAACATGGTATCAGAGCAATCACCTAGATTGTTGTTTTGAGTCGTTTAAGGTTCTCCGTTAGGTGTACAGCTACCACCATTGTTGCTGCTGCTACTGCTGCTACTACTCTTACTACTTGGTTCACAGTGACCTATATTGTACTGCTACAACTACTACTACTGCCACTACTACTGATACTGCTACTACTACTAATGTTGCTGCTGCTGCTGCTGCTGCTTCTGCTACTACATTGTCCCAAGCTGAAGCTCTCATCTTCCCTTATACTCTACCTTTGTGGGGGGGGGGGTGTTAATTAATATTATTGTAAAGGAAATGGCCTGTTTATTAAGGCCCGTTAGTTTAAGTATTTAAATATTTAATTGTTTAGTGATGGGCCTGATTATTTAGGCCCAATACCAATTTAATTAAGAGAGGATGTGGCCTATCCTATCACTTCTTACTTGTAACTAAGACTCTATCCTTTAGAGTCCTAGCCTCTCACCTTCTCCTTATTTGAATAGGGTTGTTTCTCATTATTAAAATAGGACTGCTTTTCTTTATCCTTTTAATCATGACTCTTTGTCATGTTGACATGTGGAACTCATATTTACTTTGTAATTAGGAATCCTTATCTTGTGGAGTCCTAGACCTATCACTTTACCTCTTTTATTATATTTATAAATAGCGACTGCTAAGAGGAGAGGAACACACATCAATTTTCTCCATTTTCTCCATTTTCTCTTATTTTCTATTTTGTTACATGGTATTAGAGCTCCAGGTTCCCTCATTACAGTCACCCAAAAAGATGGACCACATTTACCACATATACTACCACCCAAAAGAGAAGTAACACGTGAGGGAGAGTGTTGGGAATAGTTTTACATTGCTTAAGACCGGAACTTTGGGTGCCTTACATATGTGAGAGTCCCTCCACTTACTAGTTCAAACTTTTGAGATGGAAATTTAACAGGGTAGAAAGGTCAAAAAGAAAAGACGGGAGAGGCACGCTAGGCGCTAATCCAAGAACCCTGATGCAGGACCCGGGTTGAGAAAACCTATTGGATCCGCTAATGGGCCCACCAAAATAATATAAAACCAATACTGGAAGCAGTGGTAGAATTGTAATTAAAGAGGATTTCAGAATAACCTGATGTCTATAATTGGAAGAAGACAAACAGGACCTTAGGATTAAATTAGAAACAATTCCAAACCAATAGGGTAAATTTGGAAATAAGATTATGGAGAAGGATCAAATAAAATAAACATTAAAGACCAAGGACTTTTCTGCAATTTCCAAAATATTACCTCTTTTTCAACCTCATGACAATATAGGAGACGGTAACCAGATTTAGGGAGTTCAACAGAACTCTCTGGTTTGAACTCTAATCAAACTGAAATTCTAGGGTAAAATCGCAAGTCTTAGCCCTCATGAATCCAACCCATATCAGGCCAAATAATTGAGTCTTAAGAGAGAACAAGTTTTCTGAAACAAGTATAGATGATAGGTGTAGAACCAGATTTGATCTCAGGTTAATAATTCATGGAAGAGAAGAGGGTTGGGGCTGAGATTCTAGAGTTTGAGTCGCCCTAGGATAAGGTTGCAATCCTCCAAATTACAAGCCGAACGGATGGCTGATCAGGGAGTTCGATGGGTTTCAGTAGGGGTTGCTTCTACCACTCAAAACAGGGGAAGGTTAAGAAGAAAGAAGAAGTAGGAAGGGGGAAATAAGGAGGGGGAATAGACCAAAAATGATGGTCAGTTCTGATCGCAGAGACGAGAGAGAGAGAGAGAGAGAGACGCACACTTCACTTCTGCCTGTGCCCTGTAGGCAACCAAAACTGAATATCAATTCATTCTTTTCTTTCTTTAAATCTGAAAATAAAAGATCATTACATGTTCAATTTAAAGGAAATAT
Source organism: Protea cynaroides (assembly GCA_028583415.1). Taxonomy (NCBI): domain Eukaryota; kingdom Viridiplantae; phylum Streptophyta; class Magnoliopsida; order Proteales; family Proteaceae; genus Protea; species Protea cynaroides. Next base: position 24,063,167 of record CM053273.1, read on the forward strand.
TTTCCTAAACTAAAACTAGTAACTAAATAAAATCCCTAATCAAGATAGAAACCATAACCAAGTAAATAAGATACATACCATAACTTATTGCTTGTTTATTAAAATAAATCTTACCTAAACTTCTTATCTAAATTTCCCAAAATAAAGATTACAAATATCCCAATTAAAATTAAATATAATAAAGATTTTCATCCAAGCCCATCTCATCTTGTGGGCCCGCTGCTACATCCACTCTCACCGGCTTAAAAAAATCCATCCATGAATTTTGCAAAGGCGAAGGAAGAAATTCATGAAATGCACATCCAACCATAGTCCGTAATAGAATTCCAGTAATGCACGAGTGGTAGGGATATGATCCTCAAGTCGTGGGACCCGTTCTTCAAAGAATGATGGTGGGATCACAAATTCCATCATCGTGTCGTCACAAACAATTTCAAGTGCTCCAGTGAGTCCTTAACTTCTTGATGTTCTTGAAGAATTTCTTACTGAACGTGATCAATCCACTACTTTTCATTTCCTTGGTTTTCTATTGATAATCGTCCAATATCTCTCTGAGGCTTTGCATATGCCGACGGATATCAAGCAAAATGTCGAGAACCATCATATGATCCATATCTACTGCCAGGTTTGGCCCTGATACCAATTGATGCGGAACTTGGGTTGAGAAAACCTATTGGATCCGCTAATGAGCCCACCAAAATAATATAAAACCAATTCTAGAAGCAGTGGTAGAATTGTAATTAAAGGGGATTTCAGAATAACCTGATGTTTATAATTGGAAGAAAACAAACAGGACCTTAGGATTAAATTAGAAACAATTCCTAACCAATAGGGTAAATCTGGAAATAAGATTATGAAGAAGGATCAAATAAAATAAACATTAAAGACCAAGGACTTTTCTGCAATTCCCAAAATATTACCTCTTCTTCAACCTCACGACAATATAGGAGACAGTAACCAGATTTAGGGAGTTCAACAGAACTCTCTGGTTTGAACTCCAATCAAACTGAAATTCTAGGGTAAAATCGCAAGTCTTAGCCCTCATGAATCCAACCCATATCAGGCCAAATAATTGAGTCTTAAGAGAGAACAAGTTTTTTTAATCAAGTGCAGATGGTAGGTGTAGAACCAGATTTGATCTCAAGTTAATAACTCATGGAAGAGAAGAGGGTTGGGGCTGAGATTCTAGAGCTTGAGTCGCACTAGGGTAAGGTTGCTATCCTCCAAATTACAGGCCGAACGGATGACTGATCAGGGAGTACAATGGGTTTCGGTAGGGGCTGCTTCTACCGCCCAGAACAGGGGAAGGTTAAAAAGAAAGAAGAAGAAGTAGGAAGGAAGGAATAAGGAGGGCGAACAGACCAAAGACAATGTTCGGTTCTGATCGCAGAAACGAAAGAGGGAGAGAGAATGCACACTTCACTTCTGCCCGTAGGCAACCAAAACTGAATATCAATTTATTCTTTTCTTTCTTCAAAGCTGAAAATAAAAATCCTATTACATATTCTATTTAAAGGAAATACTTTCCTAAACTAAATGAAATAAAACTAGTAACTAAATAAAATCCCTAATCAAGATGGAAACCATAACCCAATAATAAGATACCTACCATAACATATTGCTTGTTTATTAAAATAAAATCTTACCTAAACTTCTTATCTAAATTTCCCAAAATAAAAGATTACAAGTATCCCAATTAAAATTAAATCTAATAAAGATTTCCATCCAAGCCCATCTCAGCTTGTGGGCCCACTACTGCATCAAACCCCTTCCTCCTTTACAATATATTGTAGGAAAATTTTCATATTCACACCATTAAGGATTGGAAACCTCATCTACCCCCACAAGATTGCAAAAACCTCATCTACTACCCAAAAACTTTACACCGTTAATCAACGAAGTCCATTCCGTTAAAAGATTCCCGTTAGTTGCTGACGTCAGATGCGTTGAGAATTTTAATGGGCGATAATACCCTTTTAGGCTTGTTAAAAGACCAAAATACCATTTCCTTTCATCAACGGTCTTCATCTTCCTCGAATCCTCTATTCGACGACGATGGAATCAGTGAATCTCCACTCTCTGTTGTGATCCTCTCTCCCTTTCCCTTTCAGAGGAACAGAAAAAGGAGACAGAGCTTTGATCGATTTTGCAGATACAGAATCTGCCAGCATGAGACCTGAAGAAACGGCATACCGTTCGCAGCAGAGGATGAACCAGTGATTGCCATGATCGATCATGTCTAAGCTGCAGCAGGAAGATCCTTAATCCAATCATCTAATGGCTTCCCAACCGAATACACAATGAACCCAATCTTCCTCATCGCCTGCACATTAACCACATTCCTTCCATCAAAGAAAAACACCGGCATCTCCATCGCATCATAGATCTTCTGATAATCAAGAGACTTAAACTCATTCCACTCCGTCAGTATACACACACCATCAGCTCCCTTGGCTGTCTCATAAGGATCCATAATCACACTCAAATTCGTCTTCTCTGTAACACCAGCCGACACCAAATGTTGTGGATGATCCCAATCAAACTTACTCGTCGCCAGATCTTGTTTGATCTGATCCTCTGTCACCTGCGGATCATAGATCGCGAGATGCGCTTTGTCCCCCAATAGCCCATGACATACATCGATCGCAGGTGTTTCTCTGGTATCCCCTGTATCCTTCTTGAAAGCAAATCCAAGAACAGCAATTTTTTTCCTGATACAGTGTTGAACGTCGATGACACCACTCGATTCACGAATCGAGATTTCTGGTAATCGTTGATCTGAACCACTTGTCTCCAGTAATTAGCAACCTTACTGAGCCAATTCACAGCTTAGACATGATCGATCATGACAAGCTATAGTCTGTTCAACGAGGGCTTTTGTATTTTTTTTTCCTGATTCTGATATATGACTAATAATTGCCTGCCTTTGAAAGGTTTGGTCTCTTGTTTCATCCATCAAGTACCAGCATTAACAAATCTAAAAGGAGAATGGGGAAGAAGAAGTTCATCAAAAATTTAACAAAGCCATCCCTCCCATCCCCTCCTGGTCATTTTTATCGCTTTATTTATTCTCCACTATCATTTTATCATCTTGCTTTATTTTATTCATCTTCTGCAACTGGTTTCTCTATATCCCTTTTTCTGATGATCTGGCTGTTTATGCGAACTTGCATAGTGTTTTGAACTACTCTGGTCATGGTGGAGATAGGAGACCAGTGATGGGATGCCAGAGATAGGAGGCCGGAGACGGGATGTTGCCGTGGACAACAACGCAGAGGGGACTCAGGTTAGGGCTTGGCCGAGAGTGAAAAGGAGAGAGACATAAAATATAAGTTCCATTACAAAGGTCAAATTAGTCATTCAACATACTTTTTTAATTTTTCAATTTTTAATATGAAGGGTAAAACTGTATTTCAACAATTCCGTCAGTTAGTTGGATGTGATTGAGGTTTTTGCAATCTTGTGGGGGTAGATGAGGTTTCCAATCCTTAATGGTGTGTATATGAAAAATTTTCTATATTGTAATAGGAATAAATAGAAAGAAGGGAGTTTGGATGTGAATTTTGAGATGAAATAGGTAGGAAAAGGGGAAAAAAACACTAAGAGGTGGGGGTTGGGGGGGGTGATCATGAGAAGTTCAGTTTGAAGAGATTTTTAATAGAAAGATCAGAATCGCCCAAAATTCAAGTTTAGCAAATGATGGGATTTAGATTGTAAAGTGTATTTGATAATGGGTCAAGGATGTAATGAATTGTATTGAATGATTAAGGATTTCTGACGGAGCAACAGTTATGGCGTTCCAGAAAATATGGAAAAATAAGAAGAACCAATACAATGAGGGGGAAAAAAGATTACATATGGTACCAGCAAGCATATTCAGCTCCAAGCAACGTAGTCAAATAGTAAAGTGGCATTATAGTAATTGGAATTCTAACATCAATCTTGAATAAAAAAATTTTAAAATAAGAAATTCATATATGAGATGAATATCAGTCAATTCTAAATATTTATAACAGAGCATACTTAGAGATGCAATGCAAATTCAGGCAATAACAGCTACAAACATGGCCAAGAAATGCTGCAAATTGAGCTCCGGAAGGACATAATCACTAACACATGGAAAAGAGTTGTGAGAGAAGCAAAAGAATACCTCAGATAGCTCTGTTCCTCCAATCTCTTGAAGATCCCAATCATCAAACAGATTTCCTTTTCGATCTGTGGAGCTGTAGCCCTTTATCAAAATAAAAAAGATGAAAACAAACAAAGCAAATGGAATTAATAATCGAACATATTTAAATACCATAAGAAACATAAGAAGACATATGATGAAGAAATGAACCAAGAAAATGAGGGAAGGGACATATAACATGTTAAAACAACTGAAATTTCTACATTCAATGGACTCAACTTATAACCACCCAAAGAGAAATTTAGAAGTTATAGATCCAAACCTTTGATATATCATCTTCAAGCTTTGCTATTAATCTTTGCTGTTCATTCACCTTTGCAGTTAGTTCTACAACCTTGGCTTCTGCCATTTCTAACAGAGATGTTTTCTCAGAGAGTTTGACCTGAATGTAGTAAAAAGTTGTTTAACGTGGGACCAATATGATATTAGGACAAGAAATAATCATTATCTATCCAATTCCTAAAATATGGAAAAAAATGGCATCAGACTACAGTATTTCCATTTCTTCTGGCCAAATCTCTAAGAGATTCCTTTCTTAAGCAGATAAACATTATGCAGAAAAGAATTCAAGCACTCAGCCATTTCAGACCTTTAACTGTGTGAATTCATGTTCCATTTTCCGGTTCTTATCAAGAAGTAAGGTCTCTAATTTGCTCATTTCTTCTCCACTAGTAGCTAGTTCCCAATCTTCAGCCTCAATTGAATTATAACCAACTGCCTGAAAACAGAGAAAAAGAAGAAAGATCAAAGATGAATGCCCAAACTGTTGGGAACCTGAAAGGTAATGCTGCAAGAAAATAATACATAAAAAATCTCAACACGGATACGCATTACAGATTCACAACTGTATGTCCATGCTTGACATCTCAAATTACACCAACAGAAGACATGCTTTGTTATTCCCAAGCAATAAAACGCAATAATTAAAAGATTCCAAGGTTGAACTGATAAATGGATTAAGACAAGTACATCTATAAACAAGAAAGCATATTGAAAGAACCGAAAGCTTCTATGATTGGCTGTGTTGAAGACTTTAAATTTCTAAGACATAATACATAAAAAATTATCTCAAAAGAAAATGGAATAAATGCCAAAATAGGGAAAGGAGGGTGTTAATAGAATAGTATTGAACTATTGATTACGTGATGTTGCAAGGGATTACTTCAAAATCATCAAATGGCACAATCATTCCTTTAATAACAGCATCTTTAGGGTACGCTAATGTTTCTGATTGCCAAAACGTTTTTCACAAGAATAATCAACAAACCAAGGTAAATAGGATCAAAATCTTACTTATCAAGTAAAAATTTCACTATATCCTTGCCCATTTTTTTACTTAATGATGTATACACTGCTTTTTTATGGATCAAAAAAGGAAAACAGTAGACCAACAAAATTACCTTCAACCACCAGTTAAGTGTACTTTTCAAACCTGCAGGATCAAAATAATGCAGGTACTACCTATCATAGTTAAGTTCTTTTCATCAAGGCCTAAGCTCAAATTTCTTTTCGCCCAGTAAGTTCTCAAAATAAAGTAAATCTAAAATACTGCATCACGTGAATGCCATCACTATTAGTACAATTCAACTGTCCATGGAGCAGCAAAAATTTTCAGACAAGTTTGACTGAATATTTTAAAGCTTCATGAAAAAATTACAGACACAGTCAAGCGACAATAGCCATTAAACCAATATGTTGGAAGTAATTCAAGAGTCTGCTGACAAAGTGCAAAGGACGAATAGAAACACCTGCAATATCTTGACTTTTTTGCGCAGATCATCAACTAATTTGGCTGTGGGTCTTGTCTGAAGCTCCTTCTTTAACACCTCAAAGGCAGTGTCCTGTAATTACCAAAGAAAATTTAGTCTGCAGGATGCAGCAAGTAGCAACCATTGATGATTGAACATTGGCAACCTACATCACATATAGATGGATAGGTCTATATATTAAAACAAGTGGTCTTACACCTACTTCCAAAATTAATGTGTAAATGCAGGAATTTTTTTTTTTTAAATAGAGAATTATTAGTACTTATGCACATGCTCAAGATTTTGAGTCTAATTTATATGTTCTATCCATTTTCTAACCAGAGTTCAATATATTTGAAATACTTGAAGTTAAGGTCTAGGTTTATCAACTCTAAGCAATTTTATCCATTAAAAAAAAGAAGAAGATAATCATTAGCATACAAATTAAATGTCATATGTGAGTGAGCTTTAGGAACATTAAAAATCTTCCCTATATTAATATGATAGAAAAATTATAAAGAAAGAAATAGGTCAGCAAATGAAAATAGTACATCCAAGAGGTATTATTGTACAATTAAGAACCCCATATTTCACGTCAATGTTGGGAACCATACAACCATCATTGTAAGAACAACCAAGGTTCAAGGTGCCGTTTCGAGGCCAGTTTCAACCAGCCTTGAAATTGAGTTGCCTAGGATTTCGACCAGGTTTCAACCGCTGGGATTTTTCTTGAGACAACTCGAAACCTTGTTTTTGAGGCCCAAAAGTGTTTTTCTTGATGTGATTTTTTTTTGTGTAGCCTATCATAACCATTTTACACATATTTCCCACATTAGTTAAAAAAAAATCCAAAATGATAATATGTGGTATGGACCCAATTTGCTAGTGTACGCTGAGACCTAGGATTGTATCCAGAGTTAAGTAGGCAGCACTTATTTATGACTAATATCACTTAAGTAAATATTTTTCTATAATTTTATATTTCACTTACTTAAAATATTATTCATAAATAAGCAAACACCCCTCATTTGAATCCAATAAAAATAGTCTAAATTTCAAATTTCAAATTCCAAAAAGATAAGAAATCAACCCTCCAGTTCAAGAACAAAAACCAGATTTTTAGGTACAGAGGCGATTTTCAACTTACAAATGCTAGGGTTTTTCTCAAATCTAAAAATTCCATAAATCTTATTATATTAAAACATCATTAAAAACCAAGAATACACCAAAATGATCTCTTGCTTTCATGCCCAAAAAATTATTTCCATTAAGACAACTTTAAGTAGCATTCGCATACTCCAAACAAGATTTGACCGGCATAACTCTTTCAATATAACTCGGATTCAAGCAATCTTAAATTTGTTGCAAAGCTAGATAAGACCGAGTGGACCAAAACCAAGTCAAAACCAGGTTTCGGTCGAATCCTGGTCGAGTTGGACCAGTGTGGTACTTTTTCGTATAGACCTAAGGTTTCGTCTCGACCCTGGTCGAAACCGAGTTGTGCGGATCGAAACCAATGAACCATGGGAACACCAAAGAAGATCAACTCCTAAGAATTAGAGTTCTCGAAAGATATTAAAGAAGAAAGAATCAATTTCGGCAGAGAAATAAGTCGCCCTGAATAGGTTCTTGAATTATGTTTATATTCTTTATTTATTTATTTATTTATTTTGCAGTACAACTTTGGCGCCTTCAAGATGGGGGATCTAACAAGGGCGTATCCATGTGGATCACCACACGTCCCCCAAAGTGGTATGCAACCATAGTGACTCAAACTCAAGTCTACTCTTTGGTAAGGCAGCACCAAATTCAATCGACCTGACAGGTGATTGGCGAATAGGGTTTTAAAGTTGACACAAGAGAAACAAGGGTTATCATCTTAATGAAACTTGAAAGGACATGAGGATGGATGACAGAAGGGGTTCCTAAGAAATATAATTCATCTCAAAGATTTGATGGTTTGCCAAAGAGGTGGTGGAAACTTCTAATATGAATTATGAATGCAGGGAAACTGGGTGAAGGATGGTGTTAAGCTAGGGTAGGACAAGGGTTTGTTGGGTGGAAATGATGAAGATGGCAAAAGCTTGAACTTGATGAGTTGATGGTAAGTTTTTTTTCCCTCTTTTGGGTACTAGTAGTTGATGGTAGTTTGAATGAGGAAAAGAGGACTAAGTGTGGGACATGAATGACATGAAGAAAAAGGAAAGAAAGCAAAAAATAAAATAAAATATAAAGAGAAGAGTAGAAGAGAGAAGAAAGGAATATAGACAAAGACGAAGAAAGCAACCTAGGTAAGAAGAAATCCACCTTGTATCACCCAAAACTCCACGCAGCTGAGAGTATTAAGCAGCACTCTGATTTCATTCAAGGAGCAACAAGTGTGTTTAGAGCACTGCATATAGTTTTCTTGTTAACTAATGCCTTATAGTAGGATAAGGACTTGATCATATCTTTCTCTGCGATTCAAACCACTTACCAGGTAACCATCTCCTACTACAACTTAACCACTCCTGGGTCATCCAGGAACAAGGACAAAAAATAAAATCCCACTTAACTCAGTAGAGATAAGTGTCAATTAAGGTTCTGCCAACATGTTACAAGTAACAGAAAAGCTATTAAAATTTTGTAGAACACTCATTTTCTGGGCTACAACCCAAAAAACTAACTTAAAAAAAAATTGCAACCATATGTAGATTAGATGCCCTATATGTGCATTGAAGAACCCACCCTAACCATCAGTCCAACTAAAAACTGTAAACACAATTGAATTCAAAAAATTTCGGCCATGAGTAATGTAATCCAGAAAGCATTGAGCAACAACTTAAATACAAAGTGCAAAAGAAAAATGAATGCAGAAAGCAGGAAATGTTACAGAAGAACCTGACGTACAGGTTCCATCTCTGAAGCAAATACCATATACTTAAATGAGACTGTCACATTCAACCAACAAAGTATTTTTGGATAATTTGGAGCTAGTACTGAAAATGATTCAACTACCTTTTCATTCAGTAATGCATTGAACTTCTTAATCTCATTCATGTGTTGTTCTCGCTCATTCAATAATGTGGTTTCCATACCCTGAAGTTCCATGTTCAGTTCAGAGATTAACTTCTCTTTTGCACTCAATGAACTTTCAAGCATTCTATTTGAATCCAAATTATCACTGCAAACAGAGAAATCCTTAGTTAGCTGAAGAACATGCTTTAAAGTATTCACCAATGATGCTTCCTATGTGAACCATAAAGCTCAAGTGACAATTTTAATAGGACAAATAAAAAATACTATCATAAACATTCCCCACTGGAGAAGCATCTTGGTTTATCTCGACCCCCCTTTCATTAGAAGGACCTTGGGCAGCGGGATTTCTCCAGCAAGTGTAAGAGTAAGTACTATCATAACCTTTTCAAGCATCACCGAAGTCTTTCTAAACATGGTGAGTTGTAACTCACTAGAAACATGGAGACAGAAACATAATCTTCATAAATAAGGCAAAACAATCTATAAGACTACATGTTTTGGGTTATGTAGACTTGATGATTCAAATATTACCTAACAGAACACTGCATTTGCCAGGTCTGATATTGAACTACTGGAGTAACTTACCTTTTTTTATTCCCAGTTTCTCCATTGGTTGGTTGCAGCTGGGAGCGCAGGAGACCCTGCATAGAATGATCACCCAATATAGCAGTGCTTCAGTTCCAAGAATTCACTTATATTAGAGGAAAAAAATCACAAAGTAGGATAAGCAAACTATAAATGTAGGAGTAATAACTATCACTCCCCTATAGTTCCCCTATGTCTACCCAAACTTCCCTGCCCCTAACTTCATTTCTGATTCCCCCAGAAAAACAAATTTCCACCTCTCCCCTGATAATTTCAAAATCCCCAAAATTGCCCCTGTCCCTCTTCCTCTCCATCCCGCAGCTGGAGTCCTGGCAGGCCCCCTCCCCCACCATCTGCATCTCCCCCCCCCCCCCCCATCCCCACCTCCGCATCCTGCTTTCTGTATATTCTCCACACTCCACACTCTGCTTCTCCCTCCCCCTCCTACCCACAGTTCGGCTCGGGATCAATGGGATTTACAACCAATGTGGAACGGATTAGCTTGCCAGACAATTCATTCTAAGCCTCAATAAGGTTTTCCTCTAGGTGACGTCTTTGACAACATCATGCTCAATTGTTCATCTTGCAGATTCAATTCACTCCCCTGATGGAACTTCTTTGATCAGTTGCAAATTAGTACCGTCAATCTGTTATTCTTGATCAATGATAACGAATGACTGCTGCGAGATTTTTTTTTTTTTTTTTTTTTTTTGGGTGGGTGTAGAGAAGATTATTTTAACAGAAGAGAAACCGATCTAGCGTGGGGCTCCCGAAGGGGCAAAGAAGAAAAAATGCCTTTAAAACCTTGTCATCTGTGGTTGTCTCGCTGGAGTTCTGCTTCTGAAGCTTATTTCCGTAGCTTCTTGAACTGTTGCCTCTAGTGAACAGCGAAACAATATGATGACCTCTTAGACCTTGAATTCTCTGTGAAAATTTTGCCTTGTTGGGGCTGATGTTTTGGGATAGCCACGTCAACAACATTTGTCTCCATCTTGTCAGATGTTTCCGATTTGGGCTTCTTAAACCCCAACATGAGGTTATTTTTTATCATTTGATTCAGGTTTTCGATTCTTCTTCTTCAGAACTTCAAACCAACCTATTTGTTGGAGTTTTAATCATTCCGTTTAAAGTTTTCAGGTATGTTTTGAGCTTTGAATCATTTCAGATTTGTGGAATAAACTGTTCTTTGAGCTCTTGAATTTTGATTCTATTCAGTTGTTATTTCAGAGAACCTTAGTTTATTACTTGTCTTATTCTCTTCGGGCTTCTGTATGTGGAACTTGGTGGCAGATTTCAACAAGGGAGACGGGGATCCAAGGCTTGGTAATATGAGGGACAACGGCTCGAGCGGCACAAGCTTTCTTTTGAAGAACAGATTGTCTGAGGGCAGGGAAGATGCAGAGGGGTGGGAGGGGAGAGAAAGGAACAGGGGTAATTTAGGGATTCTGAAATAGCAAGGGAGAAAGGGAGGTGAAAGTTTGCTTTCTGGGAAATCAGAAAAAAAATTGGGGTAGGGGAATTTGAGTAAACATAGGGCAAGTACTGGGGAGAGAAAATTTTCCCGATAAATGTAATAGGCGACAAGCATGGTTGCTCGTCAATCATATTAGAGAAAAATAACCACAAGTAGGATAAGCGAACAACAAATGAAATAGAAAACAGGCATGGTTTCTTGCAGTATGGTTCAAACTACATTTTTCTAAATTTTTGCCTTCACAAAGAATTATGGGAGAAATATCCTAATTAACAATTCTCAATTGTTTCAGTAAGATCACTACGATCAAGATTTTCAATACATAATCCATATCCAATATGAATACATCCAGAAGTGAACTGATATACAATAGCGTCCCTTGCTGAAAAGTAAGCTCCAAGTCTAAGTTGGACAGGACGGCATTGGGCAGGTTTAACCAGTGCCTTCCCCCATTGCCATCGCACCAAGGTTCAAAATTGCACTGAAATTTCGCCCATTACTGCAAAAAAAATTTATTTAACCCATGGTTCAAATTGCCGAAAATTATCAGTTTTTTGGTCTGACCTAGACGAAATTGAAGATGACTTGCAAAACATATGATATTTCGGTTGATATTTTGGTCATTTGGTGAGCATCTCCAATTGTTGTGCTAGTATTCTTCTCCTTTCTACATTGTGTCTCTAAGACAGATCAGTCTTACCTACTAAGTTGGATTTTGGTCAATTCATGTATAGTGTACTCGTTCATAATTAATCAATATTATGTTTCTTCATTCCTACTGCATAATATACTTGTTTAGCCAAAACCAACCCTCCAAGTGGCTAAAAAATGGTGACTGCCCTGATGAAATTTTGCCCAAAAAAATCAATAAATCAAGGAACACTATATGAATTCGATGCATTTTAATAAAAAAAATTCCCGATAGATGAGTTATCATTGCCATATCAGTGGCATCAGAAAGATGGCTACAGAAAGGATTGCAGAATATTAATATCCTTCTGAAACAAAGTATGGGCTTCATATGCACCTTCTCCCTTTCAAGGCTAAGTAGACGTGTCTGAGCTCGTTCTACTTCATCCATTAGAAGAGTCACCTCTGATTGCTTCGCGGCTCTTTCCTCCTCTGAAACAGATAGATGAAAGCGAGTTGCAAAAAGTAGTTTAGAACTTCTTACAGAGAATGGACAAAGCATGCAGGCCAATATCATTGTTTCAGCCTTCAGGAGGCATGGGAAAAATTCTATGGAATTTGAAAATCAACATAATACTTCAGATCCCATATTAGCAGTATACCTGACTGAGCACGAAATTCAAACAATTGGCTCTGTGCAAGTTCATGTAATTTCTGCATATTTGCAACACTATCTTTAGCTTGCCGTAACTGATCCTGCAACAGCCGTTCCCTGCCTCCACAGGATCATAAAACATGCAAATAAGAAGTTAGGTAACACAAAAGATTCCATTAGAATAAGAAAAATGAATGACAAATAAGTTGTGAAATACAGAATCTAAAGCATCATCTGTTGATTTCCTAAGTACAGGCAAGATGAAGGCATGAAAGTCAGCTTTTCTCAGCTGAAAGGAACAAGACATCAATTTCTAACTTTAAATGATATCAAAGCGAAAAATACCTTTCTTTTAGAACATCAAGTGTTTTCTGGTTCTCTTCTGCCAAGCTCCGTTGCTTGATCTCCACAATTTCCTTCACTTTTTCTTCCATCTAAACTCGTATCAGAATCCAGGCATGCGAAATGGTAAATGATATTAAGGGAACAAGTATAAGCACATTCCTAACTATATTGCAGATAATATGCAAGCATAAAGAGAGTGGACATTAAGGGGGCTTCAATATCATGATTATGTCAACTTCAGACCAAAACAATATACCCAACAAAGCACTACAACAATATGTTAGCACCGCCCACACGTCATACAGGCACAGATAGTGATGCAGGAGAAAAATAGGACTCATTACAAAAATGTTCTTTTTTTTTTTTCTTTATTGTTGGAGTCCTACTGATTAGTAGTGGGTCAATAGTCTTTTTGTGGGTCTTAAGGAGTATTTCAGTCCAGTAGTGTTATTAAAGAATCTGACAGGTCATGCAATTCTAAGATTGAGTTTTAGCTTCTTTGTTAAGCAAGCTATCTTGTGGTTTATTGACTATTCCTTAACATAGTATAAAAGTACTTTAGACTTGTAAACAAAGAATTCTTGATATTTTCCAGATTTAAGAGATATTCTCTCCCAGACCTGGTCCATTGAACCAATGAGCACCCCTCGATTTTATTTTTGTTCTCAAGCTCTTCCTTCATATATCTCTTTGTTATCTCTCTACAAACTAGATTACACGACATCTCATTCAGCTTCTTGCTGCGTAAAGAAATAGGATACCACATGTCCCAGGTTTGAGTTGCGGGAGGGCTGCTTTGTGAGAGACCACTGACAAACTGGCGTAGGCTGAAGAAGTGGACCCCAAGGCCGAGCCATCAGAAGTGTGGTGGAATCCTGGTATTTAAAAGATTAAGGGAGGGTCAGTCTATCAGACCTGGGTTTTTTCGGCGCAATGATTCCTCCTGGGTCAGACAGCCTATTGGAGGAAAGTACTAGTTGACTGCGTTATTATTTTGCATTGTTAATATGACTGTCTCCAACTAACAGAAACATTCCATCTATGGAAAATTAGGTATTTCACACATATGCACCATTTAGATACATGCCAAAACTAGTTATTCACAAAATTCTCGGTTCAGCATAAATCTTTTTTAACTCTTATTACTAATATTTAATATAATTTGCATGTCTGCCAGCTTACCTCAGTAATTTTTCATGTAGATACCAATGAAGCCCATTAACTTCAAACAAGTATTCTCAAGCACCCATTGGTAGACTTAGTGCTGAGATACAGAGATACATCCATCTTCTTTACTTCTCCCCAACCCAATGTTTCCAAGACATACATCCATCTTCTTCACTTCTCCCCAACCCAATGTTTCCATCACCTTCATACCGAATCTCCATATCACGTGGGTCATGGTAACAATATTTTTTAAGATCAGTTTGGCATATCAAACATCCTTTCCCACTCCTCACCTAAATTGTTTATGACATATGTGCTATAGTTCTACATCATGCTATATTCATGCAGAGTTCTCACTTCAATATTCACTGATTTCAGTCAAAAACTTTCAGTTCTGTTACAAGCTTTCGAGAGTTCAGTTGTCTCAAATATGTTGATCTGTGAAACAGCAACCAGCAACAACTCCAAAAGGATCATGATACAATATAAAACACAATAACAAGTCACAATCAACCATATTTAAACCATTTAGGATATGAGTAGTACAACACAAGAGTATAAGAACTGGAGATATATGCAAAAGTAACCTGTTGTTCCAACTGGCGGTTCCTCTCTTCAAGTCTTCTTATTGTTGCTTGTTGATTCTTTAAATGAGTAGCTTCAGTCCTGAACTCCTCGAGTTCAACTTTCATCTTTCGATTCTCAGAATCTAGTTCAGACAATAATAAATCTTGCTCCTATGTTGAGGACAAGAAAGGAAAAAAAAACAAAAATGAGAATTGTTGCAGAATTAAGATTGGAAAACACCAAGTGGACATAATTATGAGCAGTTAACTATAGACATAAATTTCAAACCCAATCAGTGATTCACTTAAAGGGAATTCAATGTTATCTAATAAGCTCAATCTGATAGTAAACTAACAGATATACCTAGAACTGGTTTGTTCCGCTTTCTTATTGCCTTGTTCTGATAACTTCTTTTTTTCTTTTTCTTTTTTCTTTTTTTTTTCTTTTTTTTTTTTTTTTTTTGTTCTGATAACTTATATGCAATATTCTCATTGATTTGATGTAACGCCCCAGATTTTTAGATTGATTTTCTGTTTGGTGAAGTATAGTGAAATTAGGCGACATTAGAAACTAGGTGTTATTTAGCACATTTTGGTGTTGTTTGGTACATCTGGTGCATGCTGACATTTAGCGTAGATCAATTGAAAATCCGAGTGAGGAAATCTTGTCTATGGAGGCATGGGACCCACACAAAAAAGTTTGGTGTCGATCCAACGGTGTTAGATAAAAAAATCTCAATAAACACCTTGCGTATGAACCACTGGACTCTAAGCGAGTATTCCTTATTACAGTAGGGAATCTTGTGCATATTATTGTCTTTGATGACTAAAAGAATTGACAAAAATAGTAGAATATAAAACATCATCCTTAAGAGTTAATATTATATCAATATAATGTGATTTATATTAAAAGATTATAAATTAGTATTTGGGAGAAGGCCAAAAATGTGGACAGCAAGTGGAGCCCACATTAGATTTTTTTTTTATTTATTAAAATAGTAGTACTTGATTGCTTATATCGTAGGTAGCAATGAGACCCACTCTAATTGAATTTATTTTAATCTTATCATGAGGATTAAGGATTGGTGAGTTGTAGAAGTATTAAGAACCCAACTCACCTTGTCCTCTTGTATTTGTTAAACAAGAAAGGAAGTTGAAACCAAATAGGAAAGTAAGAAGCCAAGTGGCATTAAAAGAGAGTTTAAGGGAAGGAAAAAGGGGGGGCCCACACCCAGTCTTACATGGAGAAGGAGATGGAAAGAGGGACATCTTGCAAATGGTGGGGGTGCCACACACTTACTTACATGGAAAAGAGAGAGCAAGAGTGAGATCAGAAATTTAAAAGGGATAGGACTCCTCTTGCACAAGAAAAGAGAGAGATAAAAGGAGAGGCATAGTAGAATTAGAAGTATTAAAATAAAACATAATAAAAAAGAGGAGTTAGATTGATACCGCAAAAGGAAAAGGGAAGAGAGAAGCCCAGAGGAGAGAGAGGAAGAGAAATCGAGGGAGAAAGAGAAAGGAGAAAAAGAAAAGGATTTTTTTCCAAAACCGATTCGGGTGAGTTCCTTATTTTAATTCCAGATTTAAGATCAGTAAAACTATAGTTAATATATTATAATAGTTCAGTCCATAGACCAGATTCAGATCTGATATAAGTATAGTTTATATCGAAAGGATTTTATATCCAGATTTTATATATAGATTGTATATACAGTCCAGATTGTATACACAGTCCAGAATTTTACATCTACAGTCCAAATTTATATGTATCAGTCCAGATTGTATATAGAGCCCAGATTGTATACACAGTCCAGAATTTTACATATTCAGTCCAAATTTATTTATATCAGACAAGATTTTATCTGCAGACCAGGTTTGTATACTAGTGTTATATGTCAGACCTTATCCACAGTTTTCTCTTGCCTAAAACATCAGTATTAGATTTTATAGTAGTTATTCATATCAGATCAGATTTTATACCACTTTTACAACAGTTTTCGACCATTGCTAATACCAGATTTAACGAGTGTTTTGACCAGTTATATTATCAAAATTTGATCACCCTTAATCTCTGAAATATATATGGGTTTCATTAATAAATTCTTATCAGTTTCTATTTATCAGTCTCCAGCAGTTCATATATATAACTAGCATTATTTTAATACCAGACCTACTATCATATTTCGAACATATTAATTTGGCAGAATGGTATACCAGAATTCATGTCGATTTATATGTCAGATTAGTATCTATATGATAGATTTATCTGAGTCTTCTATGCAGTTCAGCTTTGTACAGGCACTCCAGTTTTGTACATGCAGTCCAGATTTCATACGCAGTAACGAATTCAGTATATGTATATGTGTATACCAGATTATACCAGTTTTAAACTTCGGTTTTCATACCAGTTTATACAGATTTTATACAGATTATTATATAGATTTCATTACCAGTTTATTATACCAGTATGTGTATGTATCAATCTCGATTTCAGCATTTCCTCAGTTTTTAAATAGTTAATATACATATGGGTCAGAATTGGCCAGATTATGTCCACCCAGTTCCTTGGAACCGATTTGGGGTTAAAAAACTAAATAAACAGATGAGAGTGGAAGGTTTTAAAGGATTCATTAAGGTACTGATTTGTTAATTATTGTATGGAATTAAATAATATATGTAGGACTAGGACGGCCTCATGATTGAAGCATCAAATAGTCAACATGTGTGAGAAGAAGTAAGTGGAATATTCCAGATTTGCATCACTAGGGTGATACTTTGTATATGTGTTGATTATTTGCTTTATTTTATGTTTCAGCATCGTATGAATGGTCTGATGTTGATTATGATGTGTTCTATTGAATATTAATAATTTGTGCTTTTATCTTGCTTGGTATTTTCTACGTTTTGATAGCATGCATGAGTTGTGATTTCTCACACATCTAAGTATTGGGTAAATTTGAGAATTTGATAAAAGGGTAATTAGCTACAATGGGACTAGTAGAGGGTAATGAGGACAATAGGGTGGAAAGTAATTGCCATTTGAGTCGCTATCTGTCACACAGCAGATAAATGAGAATGGAATCAGTTACGGATGACCAGAAATGTGTTTTAGGCTATGGACCTTGGTTAATCCTCTACTAGGACAATGGTAGATGATTATTCCTAGCAGTTGGCCAAAACTGAAATTAAATGAGAATTGTTTTAAAAGTGAAATTAAATGAGAATTGTTTTGAAAGTGAAATTAAATGAGAGTTGTTTTAAAAGTAAATGAAAAACCAGTTTTTGATGCAGGTCAAGAGTGGCTCCAGAAAAGGGGGCCGCAGCAATCAACTTGGGCCTGGTCCAATCAAAGGAAAACTAGCCCAGTCCATTCCAGCAACCAGCAGAACTAGCAGCCGAGATCTCTCTTAGAGATCCCTTTTACCAGCCAGCACTATTAGATAGGATGTTTATTTAGTTTCCATATTATTAGTATTTAATAGATTTAGGACTCTTTTGATTGTTTATGTTATTTAGTTTCGTAGAAATTAGCAATCAGTTATTTAGTAGTTTTTTTTCTTTCTTTAGTTTCCTAAAGTGATTAGGAAACCTTCCTATTTTCTGTTTTAAAAACTTTCCTATTCTCTATAAGGGAAATTTCTATTTTAGTTTTGGAAATCCTATGATTTTGTAATCTTTCAAAGTTTATAAATAAGAAGAAATAAAATGCTGGTAGCAAAGTTGGCCAGAGTTTAATATTAAATTCTGGTTGAGTCTCACGGGTTGTGAAACTCAACCGAAACTCCTATTTTGTTCATTCCCGTCTTCAGATAATAGTGATTTTTTGAAAATTCATAACTTCTTCATCCATTGTTGGATCACCTTCAAATTTGGGTATGTTATCAAGCACATCCTAGAGTACTTCCCTTCCAAGTTTGAAGACTTTCCAACGGCTGAATCTCAAGATAAGTGAGTTTTTCCATAATTTTATAATTCTGGTTTGCTAAAATACCTGTTTGAGATCTACGAGCAAGATTGGATTCGATTCTACCCGTTGAATCACGCTCATTTTCTGGGATATTGTTCCTCATATTCTAAGGATCAAGGATCCCAATTTTTTAAGCATTCTTACAGACGGATTTGAAGCTGTAGAATTATTTGTTCAATTTCAATTACTCTTGTTTGTTAAATTTAGGTTTGGACTAAATAGAGATCCTGTAACAAAGAGAGATCTATGAATTGGATGTGTTGAAACCCTCTTTGCCACCAGTTTTCTTGCATTGTTCGTGTTGTTTTTGGTGATCATCTAAGTGTTGTATTTTTGTTATGTTCTTTTTACTAGACTAGTGAACTCACGCCTTACCATGATAACTCAGATGACAAGGAGGTTGATCAGGAACAAAAGGGAAAATAGAGGATGCGCAAGCCTACCCTCTGTTTCAGTTGAAATTTTATTTTATTAGAATGGATGTATAGGATTTTGAATTAATGCGTGAGGAAAAGTGTTTTTTATTTTATGTTTATGACACACTAGACTACCACCAGTAGGTTTTGATTGACTTAGTACTTTACTTATTGTTTTGAGTTGGATTATTTTATGAAAATAAAGTTTAAGTTTTAGTTATTTGGTTGGTCGTTAGATCAACGCCCATGAGGGCTGTACTTTTACCTAGTACAGATTTGGGTCGTGACATTTGATGTGGCTACATCTCATGTTAAATTGACCCTCAGCCCAAACCACAACGGTTTGGTCATTTTTAACATAAGAAAATGATGAAAATGCAATATTTTGAAAAGATCGAGAGGGAGGGGGGAGCAAGTCAGCAACCTGATAAATGTTTTAATCCTAGATTAAATACATAGGTATTGAATGGTATTCTATATATCAGATCATGTAAGTACCAATACTTCTGATATCTCTGATACTCGCATACTGCATAGTAGCAAAGAAATTCTTGGTTTCCCCTTTAGTAACATTTTGGTTGGCCGAAAACAGAACCATATCAGGCTGTATCACAAGACACACATACCTACTTTAACCATGGTTCAAAATCTCGACGAAATTTTGCCGAGATTGCCCAAAATTCTTGGTTTTTGGACTTAATCGATACGAAATTGAAGAGACTTACAAAACATACAATATTTCGGTCATTTTCAAACATTTCAGTAAGCATTTCCAGTTCTTGTGCCAATCTTCTCTTTCTCTACATAGTGTCTCTAAGACAAGGCAATCTTATCTACTAACTCGGATTTCGGTCTTTTCATGTACAATGTACTCTTTCATAATTAATCAATATTAAGGGTTTTTTTTTTTTTTTTTTGGTTACTGCATAGTTTACTTGTTTTACTTGCTTTTTGAGTCTTCTAGCACTAAACCAAAGTGTAGAATAAGCAATCTTACACAAAGTATCAGTTACAGTCAACGTATATTGTCAACCTAGGGTGCAAAGACAAACTACCATTTTGTGTAAGTTTTCTTGCATAGTTGTCAAAGCGTCGCCTAGGCAACACCTAGGCGTCCAGGTGTGATTCCAAGGCCTGGGCGCCTGGGCGCCTTATGGGTGTTGCCTGGGCGGTTGCCCAGGCTCTCTGGGCGTCGCCAAGGCGCAGCCTTGGACTCCTTGGGCGCCCAGAATGCCTGGGCGGTCGCCTTGGGTCTTATATGTGTTTTTTTTTTCGCTTTGATCTTTGAATTTGCTTCACAGGATTT
The DNA here is from genome assembly GCA_028583415.1 of Protea cynaroides. Taxonomy (NCBI): domain Eukaryota; kingdom Viridiplantae; phylum Streptophyta; class Magnoliopsida; order Proteales; family Proteaceae; genus Protea; species Protea cynaroides. The sequence continues at coordinate 24,083,236 of CM053273.1, forward strand.
ATTATGCTAGACAGGAACAACATTTATCAGACAGTACTTATTTATGACTAATATCATTTAAGTAAATGAATTCATTTACTTAAGATATTATTCATAAATAAGCAAATACCCCCTATTTGAATCCAATAAAAATAGTTTAAAATTTAAATTCCAGAAGGATAAAAAGTCAACCCTCCAGTTCAAGAACAAAAACCGTATTTTCGGGTGCGGGGGTGATTTTCAACTTCAAAATGTTGAGCTTTTTTTCAAATATAAAAATTCTATAAATCTTATTATAGTAAAGCATCACTAAAAACCAAGAGCGCGCCAAAATAATCTCTTGCTTTGATGCCCAAAAAATAATTTACATTCAGACGACTTTTAACAGCATTCGCGTACTTCGAACAAGGTTTGACCGGAGTGTAACTCCTTCATTATAACTCGGATTCAAGCAATCTAAGATTTGTTGGAAAATTGATTATACTAGCTTTGCAACGAATTTGAGATTGCTTGAATCCGAAGTATATTAAAGGAGTTACGCTCCGGTAAAATTTGTTAGAAATAAGCAAATGTTAGTCATAAATACGTGTTGCCTAGTTAACTCAATTATTTGTTTCTTTGTTGGTTTTCTTATATTAATTAAGCTATGTCTTATATGTTTATTTATGTAGAAAGCTACATATATATATATATATAAACATTAATATAGCATTAATATTTTAAAAATAAAAAAAATACACTGGGAACGCCTTAGTCGCCTAGGCGACGCTGCCGCCTAGGCGCCTAGGCGCCCAGGATGGCCTCAAACGCCTTGGATCGCCTTGTCGCCTTGACAACTATGTTTTCTTGCAATATAAAGGTTCACATATGTTTATCTTTCTAGTTAAAATTTTGCTAATTATTTTTAGAACAAATGACAGATTTTTAAAACTACAATCATCTTTTTTTATGAATATAAAAGCAAAGTTATATCATGATTAATGACATGCAGCATTTCAGGAATGGTCAAGAAGGTATTCTATAAAGTTAAGATGTCTTAAGTCAAAACTCAACATTGTTATCCATGAAATTTTATGAAGAGAAACTAATGAGGATTTATGAAACAGAATATCAACCTATTTTGACAAAATAACTTATATGGACAACCTGGTACTTACAGCAATTGAACCAAGAGCTGGATAAGGATCTGGAGCCTCATAAAGCTTCTGGTAGATGCTAAGGAATGCATTCTCTCCAAATTTTGCTCTCTTTGTAAGATTGTCCACTTCTTCTTGATAAGCCTTAAGTAAAGAATTAAATGAACTCAACTTTTCTTCAGGTGAAGCTTTCTTGAACTCTGTTGACAGGAGAAATTTATATTTAAGAAGGCAAACTTTTTAATGACCATCTAAATAACAACTTTATTTATATTGCAGTACCAATGGATGCAAAGGTTTCAAAGACAAGATCACATTGTGGGTAGCTGAGATGAATTCCAATCAGCCAAAAGCTACCAGTTTCATATGCCTTCAAGCCAATCATACTATGACAATAACTTAGAGATTATTGAATGGAAAAAATAGAATCGTGCTGATCAACAGGGGATATGGTATATGATACCTCGAGTACTCTCTGCAAGCTTACGCCTGTTTTTCTGACTGTTTTCCTGATTTTCAGCAATCCGAATCCCCTGCTCATCCAAGAGGCTCTTTTCCTTCTCCAAATCAAATTCTGTGGGGCAAAAAATGGACAAGACTGGTTAAGCACTTCAACCAGAATTCCCTTTCATGAAGATTTCTTCCCCTTTAAAATAGACTTAAACTACCAGGTTTTGTATATCTAATCACTTCTTGAAGTTGCAGTGCAACGAGGAACTTAAATAACAACAGAACATGCAAAAGACACCATACTGGATGAATGTACAGATCAAATCTAAGACACAATCATCACTTACGAACTAAAAAGAAGCTTGTCATAGTTACACATGGGGATTGTATTTTTCAAAAGCATCACAAACCACGAAATATGAAGCTCTAGATGCTATCCCTGTAACTTTGCCACTCTCACCATCAACCAACAATGAAGAAATGTCTCCAGCGACATTAAATTCAATGCCAAATAGAATTTAGAGCAACTTATAAAAAATAAATAAATAAACCAATAACACATTTTAAAATCATCATAATAATATAACTGCATCCAAGACAGAGTTGATTACCTTCTTTTTCTTTTGTCTTGTTCTCACTCTAATTTTTCGTGTTGGAAATGGTTGGAGAGATGGTGCACCTTCATGTCTCAGAATTTTTTGCGCTCATTGGATTGTGATAATAGTGAAGGTAACTAATAGTGCTTACAGGAATCCTAACAAGATCATATGGATTACAAAGCCCTAAAATTGTGGGTTCTCTCTAAAATGAGAGCTAGAGGGGGGTAATAGTAAGTGCACCAACAACTTATGCACTTTCTTACCAGAAAAAAATTACTTCCAACTATAACCAATGGAAGGGGAAGCCATTTAGGCAAAACTAACCACCCAATATCCAGTCTACAGAAAGAAAATGATGATCTCATAGCTTACATTGTAATCCACCACAAAGATAAACTCACAAGTGAAAACATAGCTTCTAATCAATCAAAAGTTGTGATTCTACAATCTCTGGGAATCATCCTTCAATATTATTGTTTGGCCATCATTTAATACAACTGTCATTGTTGTTGAACATGCATGGCTTTTATGTTATATGTCTAATGGGGTTCAATCTATATGAATGCTAGATTGGGTCAATGTAGTACGTGATAGGTTAAAAAGTTTGATTTAACATGTTCCATCAATTTTGGAGCTTTTCCCTTACTTGATATTAGAGTAAATCACCACGTCCCGGGTTCGAGTCATAGAAATGGCTACCTAGAATAGAGTGAAAACGCTCAAGAAAATGCTATCTGTTGTCAAGTCGAGACCATGTGGCAGAGTGGAACCACTTGAAAAGGGCTAACTATCACCAGAGTGAAAGCTGCCTAGAGTGGAACCGCCGAGGATGATGGCTACAGAAACTTTGTGATCAGTTATATGCGTAATAGGGTTCAATTTGGTGTATGAGCCCTAGCTTGGGCCAGCCTTAGTATGGAATATGTTAAAAGGACTTGATTTAATGCAATCCATATCTCAGATCTTTTAGCGTATCATATCGGTACATACTGTCCAAGGTACCTTAGGCTTAGAGTTTAAAAGACAGAGATTGTTCCCATAAATCCATTCCATGTCTCAAACTTCAGTAACATATTGTCTCAGTGATCTCTTTTAGATGCAGAACATATAATAACCACACTGAATCAATAGCTTTGCATCCAAATCGGCTCAAACTAGTGCGTCGATTAATATTTATTACTTAATAAAATCTCACGCTACAAATGATTTGACAGCATTTGCAGGCAGCATAAAATGCCGTAAAATTGACGAAACCGGACTAATCAAAGAACGAATTGCGACAATTTGCAGCCAAAACTTGAAATGGAGGTACCTTTCCAAAAATTCGAGACGATTGCAATTGGGGAAGGTGAGGAGCTCCCTTTCTCTCTCTCTGATCCTCCCTGAGGATCCTCCATTGATGATTATGGATCTGCTACAGTTCCTTTCTCGGTCTATTCTCGAGCTCGCAAGTCATCAAATTTGAGCCGTACGCTTTATTACAGCTCAAGGAGAGATCGGCGATGAAAGCTTGACAGATCTTTGAAACTGAGATTCTCGTTTAGTTTTCTGGTTTTATCTCCTCTGGATTGGAGTCCTCTGCGATAGGAGAAGAAGCGGTTTTGTGTGCTCCCTTCAAGTACACGCTAGAGTTGGCGTGCCGATTTGAGAGCATGTCCAGACTCCACCGTACGGTGTTAAAAATGAAACCGAACCGTATCGTATTTATCTAAATCATAAAATTGAATATTAAACCGTTTAAATCTGGTTTAAAATATAAAATAACTGTATAATTAATCGGTTTGATTTTAATTTAAAAAATAAAACCATTTAAACCGGTTATTTAGACCATTAGAACCGATTTTACTCTTACTTTAATACCAGAATGTTATAATGCTAAAGGTTTATATTTGTAAAAATAAATTTTATTTTAATACTTTCCACTTATTATATTTTTAAATCATAAATCTATTTTTATATACGATTAAAATTATTTAAAAAATTTACTCATACCACCTCCTGATCTAAGGTTCAAATACAATGACAGCCTCAAATTTATGATAATTACAATCGTACCCCATCAACTAAATTGTGTTAAGTAAAAAATAATGAAGACATTTTTACCCATGTTGCATTTACAAGTAGAGAAGCAGAGTGGGTTGAAATGATTTTTTAAACTTTCTAATAATAAGGAATTATGAAATGACCAAAGTAACCTTTCCAAACCTTTATATTAAAAATCACATTTTTCCCTCATTTTGCACTCTCAACATTTGACTCATCATTCCAACTACTTTAGCTAACTCGAAGATCGATGGCATCTCAGGTAAGTTTAATTTACATAGAGCATATTACTATTTTATAACTTATAAAAATATTTATTTATAATAATATGATTAAATAAAAATATTAGTTTTTGGGTAAAAAAAATCTAAAATTATAATAAATTACTATTTTAAGCAGGAAGGTTACAGTAGAAAGTCTACGGTGATATGCAGGAAGGAGTGAATCTTACTCCAAGGGTTTGTCAAACTATCGTGTGGGTTCAGTGGATGTTCTTGAGCGGTTCAATCAATCATGATTTGAAGGAAGGTCGACTGGATACATCCATTACAGCAAGGTGTTTGGTTTTGGCTCTCCGCAGGCTATTGGATGTGGTGCAACTGGGGTTTTAGCAGAGGTTCGGAAGATTGGGCGACGGAAGGATTTCTTCGTCATCATGTGTCATACTAAGATATATTTGGCATCAATCCTGCTATGAAAGGTACAAGGGAGGTCTCAGGAGGTAATTTTTCTCTAATATAGTGAGTCGGAAGATGGATATGCTTTGTCGTTTATGGGGGCGACGGAGAGGTATTTAACTGCGTGAGGAATCTTGGGGCTTTGACTCAGGTTCAAGAAGGGCTGAGTTTTTTTTTGTTTTTTTATTTTATTTTTTTATTTTTTATTTTTTTTTTATGCAGTAAACGATATTGTCGTTGAAGAAGAAGGTGTGATGTCCGGTGGTGTTTTGTAGAGAAGGTCTAAACAAGTGATTGGTGGTTTGGCGCCGAAAGAAATTCTTCGGGTTGGCAGATCAAGATCCTTTCCCAATAGTTTATTGTCTTTTCACTTCACAAAACACTAGTGCGGTCTTTTCACAATACTCATAAAGGTATTTTGGACTTTCAAAAATAAAATTTGTGTTGACACAGCAACTAACAGAAAAAATCAAAGGTAATTGTTTGGCATTTAAGGATAATTCGTGTAATTATTGTGAATTTTAGGGTGTCATTGTATTTGAACCTTATTCCAAGGATAGTATGAGTAAATTTTTCAAATTATTTTAATGCTTTTCTTGATTTTCCCTCACCTCCTTGTTCATAACACTCTTCCTCTCCACCTTGTAGCAAAACCGTCTAAAAACCGGAAAACCAAAAGGTAACTATTTTTGAAATCGTTTTATAAATGGTTCTGTTTTAGTTTTTCTAATTACACACCAAATTGAAACCAAATCTCACCGTTAAACCGAAACTATACCGTTTAACACCTTCATCGGGGAAAAATCTGATCGAAAATATTGAAGTTTATTCTGCATACTACCCATCAACATTTTATGGGGTCATTTACCCAAAAAAAAAAAAAAAAAAAAAAAAAAACATTTTATGGGGTCTCCTTGCTGAAGTTGGGAAAATGGTGTTGGTGTGTGAGAGACGCCTATGGTTCTAGGAATTGGAATCGGAATCAAATTGATCGAATCAGCCATGGCTGATATATCCTGAATCCGATCTTTACAAAATGGGTTTTTCAGATCCCAAACCCCAGATTCTAGTTATTTTGGGCGATTCATCCCAAAGCGAATAGGAATCCCGGTCTGATTCATCTCATGGATCGATTTCATATGACATTAATTCTTAAACTAATGCTGTGTTTGGATGCATCCTATTATAAAATAAGAATAGACTAAAAATGTAAGATATTTCCGTTCTAGATTCAAAATGAAAAATAGAATAAAAATGGAATTTAGAAATTACTACCTTTCTCTTTCCAAATTTTAAGATCCAACCATTGGATAAATTAGGTATAAATTGGATTGATCACTTGTTACTTGTTAGGTTTAGAGACAAATTTAATCATATACCACTTAATGTATTAGCATTTCTTTTTAAAAAAATATATTAGCATTTTCTTTTATATTTTTAATTGTCCACCTGTTTTCAATTATTTTTCAAACAATCAAATTGGCGTAGGAAAATGCGGGATATAAAAAAAAGGCAAAATGTTTTGTGCACGACATTGCATGTACATAACTGTGGGTTCCACCATTAGATAGGGGGGAGGGGAAAATGTATAATGCCAAATATGTCTTCTTTTATTTGATGATTTACGACCGTGTACGTAAAGAGTCCATGTAAAACAATCGGGTTCGAAAAAAGAATTACAATAGGAGAAAACAAAAATTTGGAATTCCAATCCTAAGAGAGTAAAATCAGTATTGAAAGCTTCAATTATACTGATGAAGCACATGCATGGGATTGGTCGGTGGTAATAGATCATGACACTACCAGAAATGCCATTTTTCACTATGCTTTTTGGCGACGGAAAAAGAAATGCTGTCGCCCAATGTAGGATATCACAATGGAGTCTTAAAAGTCCGTCCCAAATAAAATTTTTTGACACCTATGAGTACTTTCCACGACAGTAATTCCGACGCCTATAAGTCTTAAAAATCCGTCGCAAATAAGAATTGTTGTAGTGTGATCAGTGAGGGGTTTTAACTTGCTCAATTTTCATTGTCAATCTCCACAAATGCAGGACAGCAACACCTACCAGTTGATGCAGGAACAAGAATTAGAAGGAAAACAAACAAACAGGAAAATCTGTTTGTCATGTCCAAAAGACTAAAACATAATCTATTTAGGTCATGGTAAGCATCAGAATGCTAATGAGAGGAAGTGCATGGCCGGCTTCGAGTTCTTCGATCCTCTTCAGGAGCTCCTCGGCTGGAGGGGTGTCCATCAGATAAAATTAAGATTACCCAAAGGATTTTCTCCTTTCCATCTAGAGAGAAATTACCGATAAAAGGGTGATGGAAAAACAGATGATAAAAAAATTCATGAATAGTCGAATGGGTGCCCTTCTCTTTCTCTCTCTCTCTCTCTGAGATCCTTCTAGCTTGGCTTCAGGTATAAGAACATGTCTAATTTTATCTTTAATTTCTTTACTTTTCTCTTATTCCTCCTTATGCTTTGGCTTTCTTATGGCATTTTAAAGGTTTTTGCCCCCAAAGGATTGGACCCCCCCCCTCTTAATCAACATCCTTTGCAATCGCTCCTCCGTGACATTACAATAATACAATCACCAAAGGCATAATGAAATAACCAACTGAAGTTTTCTTCAAGAACTGACTGAAGAAATGGCATTGTAATGGGCACCCGAGAATAGATCATTTTAGGTACAGAGGCTGACAGCAATGATGTATGGTGCTGAATATTGGGCAGTCAAGAAACATTATATAGATAAACTTAATATAGCTCAAATGAAGATGTTAAGATGGATGTGTGACAAAACTAAGAAGGATAAGTAAGGAATGACTGTATTAGAACTGATTTGGGGGTAGCGTCAATACATGATAAGTTACGAGAAAATCGTTTGAGATGGTATGGTCATGTTCAACGAAAACTGTTAGATACTCTCGTTCGGAAGAATGATTTGATTCAGATTGACGAGAACAAGAGAGTTAGGGATAGACCTAAGATGACCCTAGGAGAGGTGGTGAAGAAAGATATGTATAACTTAGGCCTTGTTTCAAGTTTGACATCAAACAGAGCTAATTGACGAACAAAAATCCATGTAGTCGACCACATTTAGTTGGGATAAAGCTTTGTTGTTGTCGTAAGCTGACAGCGGTGGTGGTCTCACCATCTGTGATCATGCTGTTTTGTTCCCCTTCACTAGAGATAAATAGGGGATGTTGGTGATGTAGGTAAAATTAAAAATATGAAAAGAAGGTAGAATATAACACTTATGAAACCCAAGGTACCCAGAAGATCAAATTTATGGCATATGAGGTACCTCAAACACAATATATCGATCGAGAGGTACCGAAGTGTACTTTACACAAAAATATTAAAATAAACACTTTCGTTGAATAGAATTCTTGATAAAACTTCAAAAGTCTACATTTTGTCATCAAAAATGAACAGGTTCGGCAAGTGTACAAAACCAAAAGCCACCAAACACTCGGGTAAAATTCTGCTCTCTAGTGATTCAACATCGAAAAACAAGTGCACTCTTGCAAAACAGATGTTCACCCAAAATGCAGAGGAAACAGATCAAACGGAGGAACTAGGTTGGCTTTCGCATATTTCGACCAGCCCGAATGACCTCGTCAACCAGTAACAATTGGGAAGAAATAACAGGCCTGCAAAAACAGAGGTGACAATTGCTGTAAGAAATACTATAATGGACACACTACCGCTCAGTGTAAGATCTACATGAACAAAAATCCAGTGCTGGCCCATATTACCAGCCACGAACCAAACAAAATCTCAAACCCACTGTTCATTCCTAGACCTTGTAACACAAGTACTCAGAGAATGGTTCATAAGGATTCTAATATCAGGACTTGGAAGTAGGATCCTAGGGGAAAGGCAAAGCCACAATGGGGGTTTTACAGTTCGCTTTTCTTTCCTAGGTTTAGTGGCGTTCTCCCACTGGGCGAGGAGGAACTCCACCCTATTTTACATAAATTTCAGCCATGGCTACTTTTACTTCCACTGCTGCCAATATTTCCTTTTCCACATAAGCATTTAGACAATTTAATACACCAAGAGAGTTTTTAGACTAAAATATGGCAAGTGCACCAGAGTATGGGGAATTGCTTCTCATCTCAAATGAAGGTGATTGGATTTGCACATATGGACAATCAGGTTCCCAAATGAGTCAGAACTAGATCTGAACATCATTGCTCCAGGTGGTCAGTAGTAGTAGTGAGATTCATCGACACATATCTACATGAAATTTCACTACAAGACCAAAACTTCACTGGCTGTCTTCAATTGACGCATACCAAGTAAATTATATGGGGTTTGGCATTGACGGCTCCATGCAACAAACAGTGTATGGGCAATCCATGGCTGCTGTCTTCAAGTGAGGCATACCCAGAAGCTAATGGGTTTGGCATGCATGACAATACTGAGAGTGGACAATACAGGATTGCAATGGATTCAATTTCAAGACTGGAAACCATTGTCAATGAGGCCAGAAGGAGTTTCATGAAGAGAGCACCAAAGCCTTGTAGGGAACACTTCAAAATACATGATAATAAAGAAAATAAAGACTTAGTTTCAATTACAGTGCCACCATACCCTGAGTTTATGATTTGTCGCTTGACAGAGTAGTTATCAAAAATGCCCTCCATATGTGGGTCAATTGGCTCTCCGGTATGCTGGCTCAATCCCACGATGTTCCCCTTGTCATGCTCTCCCTAGAGAAGAGGGGAAAAAAGTTAGCATTTTTCTAAATGAATAAACTATATTCCCCTTTCAGAAAGCAAAAACAGGGGTGGGTGAGAAGTGGGAGGATGGAGGGTTCAAAAAGCAAATTACCGTCAGCCCAATGATCACATCTTGAGTGTCAAGGCCAGAATTCTCTGCTAGAGTTTTGGGAACCACAAGAAGGGCGTCAGCAAATGCTTCAACACCGAGTTGTGCACGCTGTTTAAATTTGAAAAGGTGTCAACAGTATACAGAGGAATAACAGAAAAATATTCCACTCTTATCCCTTTTTCGCCCCCTCCCCCAGTTAAATATAAGTAAGCATATTGAGAGAAGTTACTATTACCCCTTGAACGGTTTTCTTGACTTCGTTGATTAGGTACTGTCTGGCTGCAACTTCAAAAGCCCCTGCACCCTGATCATTTAAAAAAAATAATAATAAATTAACAGACCTCTCCAAAAGATAAAAGAATATTAATTTTCTCGAGCACATTTTTGAAAGTTGGGACTAAAACCTATTTGAGTTACTAACCCAAATGGCAAATAAAAATATAGATGAGATCTCAAATTTTATATGGTTATCCAAATATAAACAATTAGAAACTAAAGGAGATTAACAATTGATTCCATTGCATTTACAGGGGAAGCACTCTGGTGGCAGATAGACCTGAGAGTGCTGGCCTAAGTCCAAGGAGGTCGCTTGTTCGACTCTCCCCCCATCATCCTCCCCAGCCCTATGGGGCATCCTTTGGGATCTCAACGGTTATAATTAAAATAAAATAAAAAATAAAAATAAAACTACATTCACTATAAATGGAAAGCACCCAATTCAATTACTAAATTAACACGAAATGTTCGTGCACATTGCTAAGTACCTTTTTTCCCCTTTTCAGACAAGGCATTACTTTTTCTCATATTAATATAGATGGAAAAAGGAAGGGTGAGATACCCACAAAGCCATGTTTAAGCCATGTAACCAATGCTAGGAAATTAAACATGGCTTGTATAAACCCTTTACAAGCTCCCTTATCTTTAAGCGATAATGATAGAAACAATAGCCACAGAATTAATTACAAACTTGAATCTGGATGCAAACACAAACTTGACAGAAAGCTTGAATAGATAATCTCACCAATACAACTGCTTCATCTTCGATTGTATTTTTAACTGCTCTAAGACCATCACGAACAGCATCCTTAATTTGAGCAATAGTATGGTCATTAGGACCTGCAATATCAGTTATCATGATAACATTAGGATTTTGAGAACAGGAGAATAGAGAGGGGCAGGTAGACAGAATAAAGTGAGGTTCAATTGGAGAGTTATATAACCACAACATTAATGACCCAAATGAAGATGTGAAGATTTGGAAGGATTAGGCTAGAAGTATACATTTGGCAAAATCCTACTACACAAGGGAAGTAGTTATTCAAATATTCCGAACATTTGGGGATCTTTGCCTCCACAAAGGTGGAAGCCTTTGCTGCTCATTGTCCGGTATTGACATTAGGCCACATAAAATGAAGATGTTCCAATGGTTATAAGATGCTATGTGTTGAAAGGAGGATGCGACCATTCATCATTTATTCTTCTCTCATGAGATGGCAAGGGAAACTTCAAAATTACTATTCATACCTGTTCAACATGGATTAGGCAACTCAAAAAACAAAGCCATGAACATGATGCTTACGATATGGACTGCAAGTTCAAAAACCTGATGTGGTATTTCTGAACAATGAACCCTGGCCCCAGAACTAATCTGGGCTTGTGGAAAAAGAAATAAGAAGGTGTTCAAATAAACAAAAGGTATGCTCACATATTGGTCCTCACTTATGTGGTCGGCTTTTTAGGAAGTATGCTGATATATTGCGTCTCATTCAGATAAAATTGGATTCTTTGCTCCACGGAAGGATTGAGCTCACATTCTCTATAGACTCTTGTCTACTGTCATGAGAATACACACACACACACACATATGGTAATAACAATGACACAAATGAGAAAACAGTATTTGAACAATTCATAATAAGAATATTTCTGTTACCCAGAAAATAAATATAAATATATTCTTGATCCCCAGATTTGGTGTCTCTTCTTTTTGGGGCTTTGTCAATATAATTATTCATTCATCGAAAAAAAATATAAATATTTTTCTTCCTGCCAATTAACTACAACAAACACATCTCTGTTTGCTGTCAAAAAATGCATACTACACTCTCTAGTTCACAATTACAAACAAAGACTTTCATATACCTTTTATTAAAATTGTACAAGAATGCGGGTTCTTCACATTCTCAACAAAGGTATACTTTTCTTCCCCGAGGACATGCTCATACACTAGACCAGCCCATCCCAGACAATCTGGAGTCAAGTCATCCACAGAATTCACAGCCTCCCCTCCACAAGCCAAAACAAGCCGCTCCATGTTCCTTCTCTTTGCTCTACGCAGAGCAATGATCTAAAACTCACAAAAATAGAATTGAAGCAACACCACGAATATCAAAAATATGACTAACAACAATCAAGAACAATCCAAATTTATGAGACCTCTTTCTAGAAAGCTTCAGGATAACTGATTTTGAGGCATTAGTATCAGACAACAAGAATAAGAAGTGAACTCTTCAGTAGTCCTAATAATGCACTAAGGTAATAATTACTAAACAAACCTAATTACAATATGAAAAGAAACAAATTATGAAAAATTTCGGCAAAGACAGTTATAAACAAATATATGTTCGCATAATTACTGCTCAACAATCACCTCAAAGGCACGGCAATAACGAATGCAAAATTGGAACTCAGCTCACCTGAATCCAAGTTCCATCATTCAACTCTATTTAGGACCATATAAGCAATTAGCTCAAGCAATTGCTCTGACTATTTTCTAACTTTCAATCAAGCTACAGGTCATATCTCAACCCCTACGCCAAAACTGTTCTACTAATTTCAGTTTCAGATTTGTTCCTACCCTAAGTTTTGTTATTGATTGCTTGTCCAGCTAATAATTCTCTGGTTAAATTTCAATGCAGTGTTGTTCTGAGTTCTAATCTCTCTAAATCGATCTCAGATCTGTTTTCACGTTCAGCTGCTCCCTGTTAAAACCTGTTCTGATCTGCTGTCCTGCATTCTATAGCTTCTGATGTTTCAAATTTGACTTCTGATTTCTGTTAGTCGATTTACAGCAGTACTGTTCTTGTTTCTAGTTTTCCTACTTGCAAAAGGATTGTTCCAATTCTCCCAATTCAACTGTAAGATATTGACCCAACTTTGCAGGACTATCCAACTTGCTAAATAACCCATTAACTACAGTTTCAGACCTATCTGGTTTGAGTTGCTGAAGCTATTAAATTTTCTCCGTTTCAATGGTTCCTAACCCACCTGTGATCCTGTTTGAGCTAAATTCCAACAGGATTTCCCTGTTTTGAGCTTAGCCTTCATAAAGTTCCCACTTGACTGCTCTGTTGTTTCTGATCCTTCAAGGGTTGAAGCCATTATTATTAATGATTCCAATGGAAGGGGAATGACCTTTGATTCATTAAGATTTTTGGTTGAGATTTCAAACAAAATTTTGAGGCTGGTTCATATTCCGAGTAACTTTTGTAATTTTTCTAAGCATCCTTTGAACTTGTTGATCAGAGCTTTACAGAGGCCTAAGGGTAAGGAATTAAATCCTGAAATATCATCCGATTTGGTTGTTCCAATAATTTTCTAGAATTTTCAATCACATTCTTATCTGGAGGCACAACACTACTCGTTATTGATTGCTTTTGAATATAATGTTGGTCAATTTGGGTGCATTTGTGTGGCCTCAATAGTTTCTTGGGTTTTAATCACCTCTGCCTGCATTATTATTTTTAATTAACTTTGCATTGTTCCAAAATTCCCTAAGACGAGCACTGAGTTTTGGTCTTAGGCTCCATAAGCAAAATCCAGCATTCCCTAGTGTATCGAAGCTAAATGCCTACTTATGATTTTTCAATGAGTGACAAGTCGTTAAGAACAAAAGGCAAATCTAGAAGGCATTGAAAGTAAGCTCTGACTAACCCCGGCCCTAGCAAGAAGGTCCAATGATGGAGGATCAATCCCTTTCTGATTGATAACAACGAAGTTCTTGTCATCACCTGAGCAAACCTGCATAACAGAAAGTGCTTTAGATGGCATATGTCACTGTAAATACCATACAGATGAAACACCAGATTTAAGTTCTTATACCTTGTTTTTCAGTTCGATGATCCTTTTAATTCTCTCATCAACTTGGCGCCTTTCAGCAGCAACCATTGCTTCTCTCTGCTCTGCATTTGAGTAGAAAAATCCTGCATTTACCTCACTGAAGATAACATATCAGCAGCACATCTGATTGGTAGGCAACATTTAATAACATTTGTAATTAAGCTCTGATAAATGTAATGAAAAGAAAAAAGCAGTGTGGATGGATGAAGAGTATTCATGTTGACAAGTGGCAGCCTAACCCTCTAAAGTTGTACTCCACACTATAAATAGACACCGCAGGGAGAGGAGAAGAGTATTCATATCGACTCTGCTCTCTCTATCAGATTCGACATTCTCTCTTTCCTCTCTTGCTCTTCTTCTTTGGTCTCTTGTTTACTTCTTGGTTCTGGTTCTGGTTTTGGTTTTTTGTTATAAGTTACATGGCATTAGAGCATTAAAGGATCCATACCTGTGATCTTATTGCTGGTTTGATATTGGTTGCAGCAACCATACACTGCCTCTTTGCTATGTGTAGCCCAGTCATGATTATACTCACCTAGACTGGGCCTATCTTCATACTTCGTGCTGCCCACTACTGCTGCCGCAATCCCCATCATGCTATGATCTACTGCTGCTACTACTAATACATCTGCTGCTACTACATCTAACACTACTGCTGCTACTGTAATCGACGATTATAACCTACTGCATCTATTACTACTCTGCTACTGCAGCTATCACAGCTGCTGCTGGTGGTTATTTCTCCACTTAACTGCCGCAAGTTGATCTACCATACTGGTGATCTACCAAGACTCAATTTGATGGTACCCACTCTCATTCCCCAGTTCAAATCACAACCTTTAAACTTCATGGTGTTTCAAACTACTTATTATGGACTCAGGCTTATAACCAAGGGGAAATTGAAATATCTCACTGTTGATCCTCCATCTAATGAATCCAAAGAGGCTGATGCCACTAAGACCTATAATGCATAGTTGTCAAGGCATTGGAGGCCTGACGGGGTGCTTAGGCGGCCAAAGAGCCCAAATTTCCAAGGCGTTGGAGGCTTGATGGAGCACCTAGGCGACGCCTAGTCAACTATGCTATGATGACTAGATGCAAGAGATTGGTTGTGGAATAGTATTGATACTTCTATTGCTCCAAATGTTATATTCCATTCAACCACTAAAGGCATATAAGAACAGTTATGTGCCAGCCATGGTTCAAAATCTTGGCAAGATCTCACCGAGATTTCGATATTTTCAATGGTCTCGACTAGGTCGAGACGAGATGACTAGTCGAAAGTGGGTCTCGACAGTCTCGACCAGTTCTCGACTAGGCGAGATCTCGATATTTTCGGTGGTGTCATAGTTGAGACGAGATGACTAGTTGGTTTCAAACTGGTCCCAACTTATCTCGACCAGTTTCGAGTATTTTGAACCAGTTTCGACTGGTTTAGTTTATAAAACCCCTTTCTCGGTCGAAATTTCGTCCGAGAGTTTTTTTTCAGACTCTTCTCATTTTGTTTTCCTACTTCCTTCTCTACTTCTTCTCCAACTTTCTTGTAGGGTTCAATTTTGGTTGTTCTTTCCAAATCTCTCCTCCAAAGTATTGTTGGAGGCTCCATTTCACCAAATCTCTCCACCAAATAGTTGAGATAAGGTTTTTTTCTCCCAAAAACTTACTTTTTTATATCAAAATGTTCAATACATGTTGGATGTTGATGAAATTTATATATGTGAGATGCATGAGCCCAATCTACAAGCTCACCCTTTCAAAAAAATTTCTTGCATATATATTTATTATTTTGATTTTCTGTTTATAAAACCTATTTTTCAACAATTAAAAAATAAAAAAATATGATCAATATTTTTTAGATGGTGATCAAAATAATATATGATGAACACCGTTAGCCGATCTACGCGGCCACAGCTTCATTTTTTTCTGTATATATATATATATATATATATATATTATTTTCTGTTTAAAAAATTGAAACATACATTTCTTAAATATTAATTGGTTGATTTTCAAAATAATATATGTCAAATACTGTTGGCCGATCTACGCAGTTATGGTTTTAGTTTTTTTTTTTCTGTACATATTATTATTATTTTGAATTTCTGATTAATAAATCCTATTTTTCAGCAATAAAAATAATTAAAAAATATTAATACTTATCTGTTTGTGTTTAAAATAATATATGTTGAACACCATTGGCCAATCTACGGTTCCATGATGTCGGATTTTATTTTTGAAAAAAATATTTATTCTTATGTAATATCCAAAATTAATATCTAAATAATTCTGCAAAATTAGGAAAAATATTCTGTTTTCATATAAAATAGGAATAAAATTTTGAAAAATAATTTCAATGTGTTTTGAGTTGTATTCGCATATTTGATGGTCTTATGTTCATCCATTTTAAGTTTTATTATAGTAAACTTATTGATTTAAGTTTCTCTATTTATCATCTTATGTGACAGTACCTCGTTATAAATATAATGGTTGCTTTAGGGACCAGTGAGGGAGGTGATGCTGGTCGTACTGATATGTCATGGCAGTATGCCAGTATGGTACTCCCATTGATGGTGATAGATGGGAAACCCAATGCAAATTCTGTAGGAGGAAGCTTATGTCTGGTGGGATTACTAGATTTAAGCAACACTTGAGTCGGACTTATACAGATGTGGTGAAGTGTCTTATGGTTCTTGTGAAGATTTCTAGGGCCGTAGGCAAACAGATCAAGGGAGGACAGCGGAAAAGGGCTAAGAAAGAAAAAAGTAAAATGCAATTTGATGACACAATTCGAGACACAATGTGTGGTTTGAATGATGATTCTTCAGATGATGATAGCATAGATATCACATGTATAACTGAGGCTAAGGCTAGAGATGTGAGACGGGCATTAAATGCTAGTAAAGTCACCCTTCAGAAGGACCAGGATAGGTTAAGGGCCACTGCCATAGGGGCAAGTGGTAGTGGATCATTTCAACAGCTTCAACCACAAACACGGAGTAAGAGGTTGGCTTCTATGTTTAGAAGATCAAAACCCTAAGCACCACCTATTAGGAATGAGGATTATGTTGAGATCCTACACCAGGATCCAACAGTTTTTAAAAAGGCTGGCGCCAAGCAGAAGAGACTGAAATCAATGTGGAAGGGTACAAAAGAATTTGTTGGGGATGCCTATGCTAAGTGGTCCATCTTTATTAGTATCCCAGCAAATGTCAATTCAGGCCCATACTATCAGACCATGTTTGATGCGATTGTTGAGACTAGTCCTGGTGTTAAAGCCCCCAATGCATATGAAATCATATGCGTATATCTCCCTAGAATTAAAAAAGAACTACAAAAATAGATAGAAGGGTTAAAAATTAACTGGGATACATATGGGGTGATCGTTATGTATGATTGTTGGACTGGTCCCACAAGAAAATCCATCATCAACTTCATGATCTACAGTGATGAGAAGACATCGTTCATCAAGTCTGTAGATGCATCTGCTGTCACAAAAGATGCTAACTACATTTATGGATTGCTGCAAACAGTGGTGGAGGAAATTGAGACTGAAAATGTGGTACAGATTGTGACAGACAATGTCAGCAACTACAAGAAGGCAAGAGAAATGATGATGGCTAATATGAACTACAATTTCTTCTAGACTCCATATGTTGCCCATTGCATTGACTTGATGTTAAAGAACATGGGCAAAATCCAAAAGGTAAAGCAAGTGGTTAAACAAGCACGCCAAGTGACAACATTTGTATCATCATATAAGGCACCACCACCATCACCACTATCAGAAGCACGCCAACGAACAAGCACGTGCGTGTTCAACCACTTGCTTTACTTTCTAGATCTTGCCCATTTCCTTTAACATCAAGTCAATGCAATGGGTAGCACATGGAGTCCAGAAGAAATTTGTAGTTCATATTAGCCATCATCATCTCTCCTGCCTTCTTGTAGTTGTTGTCATTGTCTGTCACAATCTGCACCACATTTCCAACCCCAATTTCCTCCACCACTGTCTGCAGCAATCTATAAATGTAATTAGCATCTTTTGTGACAGCAAATGCATTTACAGACTTGATGAACGATTTCTTCCCATCACAGTAGAGTGCAGACCATGAAGTTGATGATGGACATTCTAATGGGACCAGTCCAACCATCACACATAACAGTCACCCCATATGTATCCTAGTTAACTTTTAACCCTTCTATATATTCTTGTAGTTCTTTTTTAATTATAAGGAGATACACATTCACGATTTCATATGCATTGGGGATTTTAAGCCTAGGACCAGCCTCAACAATTGCATCAAACATGGTCTGATAGTATAGGCCCGAACTGGCATTTGTTAGGATACTATTAAAGATGGACCACCTAGCATAAACATCCCCAACAAATTCTTTTGTACCCTTCCACATTGATTTCAATCTCTTCTGCTTGGCTCCAGTCTTCCTAAAAACTACTGGATCCTACGTACGATCTCAAAATAATCTTCATCCCTAGCAGGTGATGCCTGGGATTGTGCTCTAATACTTTGTGATTTTCTAAACATAGAAGCCAACCCTTTACTCTGTGTTTGTGGTTGAGGATGCTAAAATGATCCACTACCACTTGCCCTTATGACGGTGGCCCATAACCTATCCCGGTCCGTCTGAAGGGTGACTTTACTAGCATTTAATGCCCGTCTCACATCTCCAGTCTCAACCTTAGTTATAGTTGTGGTATCTAAACCATTATCATCTGAAGAATCATCATCCAAACCACGCATTGTGCTTCGAATTGTGTTTTCAAATTGCATTTTACTTTTTTCTTTCTCAGCCTTTTTTCCTGTCCTCCCTTGATCTGTTTGCCTAAAGCCCTAAAGATCTCCACAGGAACCATAAGACACTTCGCCACATTTGTAGAAGTTTCACTCAAGGGTTGCTTAAGTCCGATAATCCCACCAGACATAAGCTTCTTCCCACAGAATTTGCATTAGGTTTTCCGTCAATCACCGTCAATGAGAGTACCATACTGCTATGCCATATTAGTACGACCAGCATCACCTCCCTCACCAGACCCCAAAGTAGTCATTTATAACAAGACACTGTTACATAAGATGATAAATAGAGAAACTTAAATCAATAGGTTTACTATAATAAAACTTGAAATGGATAAACATAAGACCATCAAATATGCGAATACAACTCAAAACACATTGAAATTACTTTTCAATATTTTATTCTTATTTTATAAGAAAACATAATATTTTTCCTAATTTTTTCCTATTTTACAGAATTATTTAGATATTATTATTAATTTCAGATATTACATAAAAATAATTATTTTTTCAAAAATAAAATCCAACATCATGGAACCGTAGATTGGCCAATGGTGTTCAACATATATTATTTTGAACACCAACAGATAAGTATTAATATTTTTTTATTAATTTTTTATTGCTGAAAAATAGGATTTATTAATCAAAAATTCAAAAAAATAACAATATGTACAGAAAAAAAACTAAAACCGTGACTGCGAAGATCGGCCAACGGTGTTCAAAATATATTGTTTTGAAAGTCAACCAATTAATATTTAAGAAATGTATTTTTTATTTTTTAAACAGAAAATAGTATATATACAAAAAAAAAAAAATGAAACCGTGGCCGCGTAGATCGGCCAACGGTGTCCATCATATATTATTGTGAACACCATCTAATAAATATTGATCATATTTTTTTCATTTTTTAGTTGTTGGAAAATAGATTTTTTAAACAGAAAATCAAAATAATAAATATATATGAAAGAAAAAAAATTTCAAAACGGTAAACTTGTAGATCGGACTCATGTGTCTCACATATATAAATTTCATCAACATCCAAAATGTATTGAACCTTTTAATCTAAAAAAGTAAGTTTTTTTTGGGGGGGGGGGAAACCTTACCTCAACCATTTGGTGGAGAGATTTGGTGAAATGGAGCCTCCAATAACACTTTGGTGGAGAGATTTGGAAAGAACAACCAAAATCGAACACTAGAAGAAAGTTGGAGAAGAAGTAGAGAAGGAAAGTAGGCAACAGAATGAAAAGAGTCAGAAAAATAACTCGGTCAAAAATTTCGCCCGAGAAAAGGGTTTTATAAATTAAACCAATCGAAACTGGTTCAAAATACTGGAAACCAGTCGAAACCTAGTTTCAACTAGTCATCTCATCTCGACCCAATCGAGATCATTGAAAATATCGAGATCTCGGCGAGATCCGAGAACTTGAACCATGCTAGTAATCTTGTCTTTCATGAGCACACCAAGCATATCGAAGTTGATTGTCATTTTGTTCGAGATGCGAAAACTGCTGGTTACGCCTTTTGTGTCCTCTACTTGGTTGATATCTTTACAAAGCCATTGTTTGGTCCTACGTTCCGACAGAACTGCTCCAAGCTTGGCATGGGTAACTTATTCACTTATAAGCTCCAGTTTGAGGGGAAGTGTTAGTTATAACACAAGGGAATAGACCCCTTCCTCGAGGTCCATTCCCTTGTCAAGATTAGCATCGAATCCCACTAGGAATTAGAGCCAGCGACACTGCTTTGACTTAATCAAAGCAGTGTGGATAGATGAGTCATAAGGTCTCTTTTAATCTCTTATTTGGTTATAGATCTAGGACTCTCCCTTCTGATCTCATTATGTATCTAGGACTCCACCTTCGGTTGACATGTGGAGTGCTTATCTCTTCTCCCTTTTGGGCTTCTTTGTCATGTTGACAAGTGGCAGCCTAATCCTCTTAAGTTGTACTCCTCGTCTCCTACATTATAAATAGACATTGCAGATAGAGGAGAAGAGTATTCAGATCGACTCTGCTCTCTCCAGCAGATTTGACATTCTCTCTCTGCTCTCTTGCTCTTCTTCTTTGGTCTCTTTTTTACTTCTTGGTTCTGATTTGGGTTCTGATTTTTGGTTATAAGTTAAAACTCCTCTAGTCAGCAGGTCATGCAATGGCTAATATGTAAGTGGAGGCAAATGAGGTAATTTGAAATTTAATTTCAGTTTCCCGCTGATCAGACGCAAAGCAGGGAATGAATGGGCAGAAGTGGATTTTCCAGAAATATTCCCTTCTTCCCCAATCCCAGAATCATGTACTGTTAGTGTCGTTCATCTCTTCACAGTTAGTTTTTTAATCATCCCATTCTTTTTTTCCTTTGCAAGATTTTCCTCTCTATAATAGATATAGCCATTGTAACTTTTGACATTACAATTGGCCATTTTGCAGCTCCCACTATGGAAAGGAAAAAAGATGATAAAAGTAAAGGTTTGCACACACTCGAAACAATAGATGGCGAAGCAGGGGGAGGCCTTGCAGTTGCAATTCATTAGGAAAGAATTGCATGCTAGGAAGATGAGAAAAGGAAAACAGGAGCAGAAAATTTCTTCTAGACATTTTATTGAGGTGAAAGGCATCCATTGTGATTCAAAGTTGATTCCTCATATTGGGAACATAAGATTGGACCAGGGAGGGGATCCACGTCTTGGCGTTGAACAAAGGCAAGAATAGGACCTTGATAGAGGTCTAACCCCATTTAGAATGTCACGAAATTACAAATGAACCCAATCATGGGTTTGGAGGAAATCACAAGTTTTTTTTAACTTTTGGAATGGATCATGCATAATTATGCGTTTTGCTCTCCACAAAATATGTCTAGTGCCAGCTCATTCATTAATGAAGAGGTCTTCACACCAAGATTTACCCCTCCTAGCAACTAGCAAGGACACCCAGAGAGGTCAGAACAAATGTAACAGTGCCACACATGCTTTCAAAAGCCATCAAGCAGAGAACAGATCTCCTAAGCTTTTATTATGCATGTTTGAATGAGAGTATTGGATAGGATCACATTCCGTCAATTCAAGTTAAAGTAAATAAAGACAAGACAACCAGGACATATAAACAGGTTTCAGGATGTTATTCATTGGCAGGAATTTTAATTGGAAGCTTTATCATAAGGAATTTAAGATCCCTCACAGTACTAAATTTCTGAACTTTTTTAATGCCACTTTATTGAAACAGACCAAATTTCTGAGGCACAATCTATTTAAAGCCTCCTAATGAAAATTGAAAATCCAAATTCATCTACTGCAGCTTGTGTGGTCAAACGTAAACAAGAAGACTTGGGATCCAACATTAAACTCCACTGATTTGTTTTCTCCATAGAAACCACGAGATCGATTTATATCCCAGCTAAAGCACCAGCAGGGGAAGGAGATTCTTGAGCAGTGAGCACAAAGTTCATCACAGAGGAGAGGAACTAACCCAAAAGAAAAATAAGTAAATTATTTACACAGCTATTACAAAAGGTTAAGACATTTACCTCTTTTCATACTCCAGTGATACATTACAAGTCAATATGTAACAATTCTCCGCTCTTCGTTTCATATCAGGATGTCTAGAACCATGATCAAGGACAAGACCCTCAACCTAGAAAACAAAAAAAGAATTGCAACTTAAAACTCAAAATAATTATGACAAATTTCCAATTTGAATAACAAAATAGGTTTTTTTTTTAACTGCAAATAACTAGAGGGGTTACACATTGGGAATATACAAATAAAAACCATGAAACTAAGTAACTAACACCACGAGAACAAACTAAAAGGTATGTTCTTTTTCACAGGAATGAAGGGAAGAATATAAGGTTTTTTTTTTCTGAAACATAGCAAGATTTCCCTGATATGTAACACAAAATGACCCAAAATTTCCAATGCCTTTCAACACCACCTTTGCCAAAAAAATATTCAACAAAGGAATTTACTTATTTAAGATCAAATGGAAGTCTGGAACAAGGTGTTCAAGGAGGATCCCAACTGATAAGTTGCTACCCATAAAATTAAGTCAATGAGGCCCTGCTTGCTTAGCAGGCTGGGTGGGGTGGGAATACATGACAAGTGGGACCACATGTGTTAGGTGGGTATATGGTTGGTTAAAGTAGGGGGAAGTTACTGTTGATATGCCACTGTGTTTAGAAAATAGGGAAAGCCAGAGAGAGAGAGAGAGAGAGAGAGAGAGAGAGAAAGAGAGAGAGAAAAAGAGAGAGAGAGAGAGAGCATCCATAAAAAATTCCTGTTCTGGATATGTTGAAAGAACCGCATGGTGCTGTTTAGTATAACATGTAGGTTGTCACTAGGAGTGCTGATGTTTAATTTTCCTTTCCTTGTTTTAAGTTGGTAGTTACTTTTTCTTATGTAATGTGAGTCGGCTACTATCGGTAGCCAACCTATTTTGGTTCCCTTTTTGTAATATAAATATACCATAAGAGGGAGAGTTGAATATATCGACTTCTTCTCTCCCTCTCAGATCACTCCACCTTCTCTTCTCCTTCTCGTTCTTCCTTATTTTGTCAGAGGATACTTCTTTTCTCAGTCGAGGCTTCTCAGACTGAGAAAGAGAATGACGATTATGGATACTTTTTTCCGTCAAGAAACTTATTCCTGCAAAAGAGCATCAGCAAAACAGCTACCTGGTTGCAGAAACCTATCCCGAAAGCGAGAGAGATATGGCCAACGATGAGCATTGGCAAATTCATCAGCCTCACCTCCCTCGGCAAGAACGGCGACAGACCTTCGTCCACGGCTTTGTCTTTGCTTTATCGTTCAATATTGGTAGCCCCAAGAGAGAGGTCTCCAATGTTCAACATGGGCACACTGGTATTGAAATGTTGTGCTTTCTCGCTTCCATTGCTTTCTCAATTCTATTTGTTTTATTTTTTTTGTTTTTGGTTGATTATCTCCAACGTTCCAAACTCTCATTTTTATTTTTTTTCCTCTTGATTATCTCAAACGTATTTTTTTTCCCCATAATCATCTCTTTCCTTGATTCTGTTTTTTTTTTTGGGTCATGATCTTTTTTGCAGATTGATAAAGGAGAGAGAAACGCAACAAGCTCCCGATGGATGGCAAAGGGATAAGGGAGAGGAGAGACTAGAGAGATGGGTGAAAAGAGCCAGTGGCGTCATCGGCAGCGGCCTCTGCATAATCGGCAGTGAGACTAGTGCAAAAATCTAGACAATAACAGAAGAGAGACAGATGACAAGAGAGAGTGAGAGAGACAAAATGACCGTTGGACATAGGTGGGTCCATTTTATAGCATCTACTCATGTACCACCATGTATATTGTATTTATGGGAGTGTTTGATACTTATCAATTGTCACTATGTCTTACCTCTACAATGCTATGTCTTTGGTAATTATTTAATATTATGTTTTTTCATTCCTAGTGCATACTTTAGTTGTTTTAATTGCATTTTGAGACTTTTACTACTAAACCATGGGTAGAATAGGCCATAGTACAGAAGGTATATGGTAGGATTCGACGTACAGCACCAACATAGGGTACAAAGCTAAACTACCATTTTATGTGACTTTTCTTGCAAGGGTTTACACATGTTTACAAAAACTTCATGAAAATTTCCATGAAGTTTCGGCAGACCTGTATAAAAAAGCTACCGAAAAATACATATCGTCACCCCCAATTCACCCATTTCACCGAAAGGTTTCAGTTTCACCATCCAATGAATGGCTGGCCAAACTGAAATTTGTGAACCATGATCTGGCCTGAAGCCACCCAATATGATGACCAAGATGTGCATAATTTCTTTCTTTAAATTAATTTGCAAACTAAATACCACCAGAAGTTACATCTCAACGACCTAAATCTCATTTTATTTAGTAACTAAAAGAATACCATACTTTTTAGGGTAAATTACACCAAAGGTACCTGAAGTTTTGAGAAATTATACCAGAGGTACCTCACGTTTTAAAAATCATACCAAAGATACCTCACGTTTCATACATATTATATTTGAGGTACCTCACGTTTCATACATATTATGCTTGAGGTACCTTTTATTATTGTACTTCCAAATTTACCCCTGTTTAGCTTAACTTTCTTGTTCCCCTTTGGCTCTCGCTCTCATCATCCCGTCGC
Organism: Protea cynaroides; assembly: GCA_028583415.1. Classification (NCBI taxonomy): domain Eukaryota; kingdom Viridiplantae; phylum Streptophyta; class Magnoliopsida; order Proteales; family Proteaceae; genus Protea; species Protea cynaroides. Next base: position 24,108,026 of record CM053273.1, read on the forward strand.
CACATCGACTCACCACTCAAATTCCCCATGTGCTCATCCCTGTCTCGATTGCCACCCCCTCTCCTGCCCCTGTCCTCTCTCGTGACCCTTCCCCACCAACAGTTGCTCATCACCGAATCACAGATCTCAACTATGGTACACACCTCCGGTGAAAACTCCATACCCCAACTTGCTATTGCTTTTCTGACGGGTGTACCAACGATCAGGCACCAAATAAGGGTAACTCAACAAGAAACGATCAGTCCCTGAAAGTTTGAGGTAGATCTAACGGTTAACTTGGAGGATGCCAACATTAGGTAGGGTTAACGTTGGAAATATGAGAAAATGTGCCTCTGGTATAATTTTTGAAACGTAAGGTACCTCTGGTATGATTTCTCAAAACGTCAGGTACCTCTGGTATGATTTCTCAAAACGTCAGGTACCTCTGGCGTAAATTACCCTATTTTTTAAAACAGCAAACACATAAGCTACAACACTGCATCCTCTATAGTTTCATCCCTTCCTACCCCCTTCTTCTAAACAATACCAAGAGCCTCAACTACAACATTAACCAGAAAGGTGAGAGCAGATCAAACTCACGAGCATGGTTCAAGTAATCGGTATCGGATAGGCCGGATCTACCAATTCGTATTGGTTTTGGCACAGGCACCTTTCCAATAGCCTGATTAATGGGTAAATTCCAGGATCGGTACAGTATCGGCACTGATCTTTCGATCTGATTCGATCCCCATATAAATTCATCAACCTCATGAGAATGTCATTTAGAGCATTGCAGAACTTTCCAAATCCGATTTCTTGCAAACTTCACTTCAGATTGACCTGAAATTTTAGCTCTTTCATTCTTGGTTGCAGTCCATGGATCCGCCGGCTGATGGTTGATTGAATGGCCAGAAGAGAAGAAATTGACCCAACAGAGGAGGGGAGTCTTCCTCCCAGTTTCTGAGATTGAAAGTTGCAGAACTTTAAAATTTAGATTTCTTCCAAAACAACCTACTGATCAACCTTAAATGTTCATGAAAAGGTTTTTTAGTTTAAGTATAGGGATCCAGTACCTAATTGTTGATGCAATGCCAGAAAAATTAGAACATTCTTCCTCCCATTTTCAAGATCCAAACTTGCAGAACTTTTTCAAGTAAGATTTCGTCATAACCATCCATCCAATCGACCTAAAAATTTCAGGGAACAATCATTTTTTGCTGCACTCTAAAGACCCAGTAGTTGATAATTGATTCAATGGCCAGAAGGAAGAAATTAGCCATTACAGAAGAGAACCGTCTTCTTCCAAGTTTCAAGATCCAAACTTGCAGAAAATTTCAGAGTATCACTACCAACCATCCAATCAACTTCAAAACTTCAAGGAATGGTCGGTTATTGGCTGCACTCCCCAGATCTGATGGCTGATGGTTGAATCAACCATTAATATTCTAATATCTTTTTCTGTCAATTCAGAAGGCGATCCTAAAAAGTGATCGATACAACCTCGATTGGGCCGATACAGGCCGATCCAGATCAGTATCGGATCAATTTTGGCATCGGCTGATGCCATGTCTGATGCCTGGAACTAAAACCATGCTCACAAGTAACAAGGACCCAGAAAGTTTGTACATAACCCTTTCAGTAACCTATTAACTAGGATGAAGGATGACAAGGCTATACATGATTTGAACCAGAGTCTACATTTGAGCCAAGTCCAACAGGGTGGAATGTGGAAATTATGAATCCCTATTCATGAGATTATCACTTTTCTTGACAATTTTTATTGTCCAGACTAGAAAGAACTTTCCCACATTTACCTTCATCATTCTTCCACTGTTAACCAGTAAAAATACTAGCATCAATAGATTCATAGCTTGCCAACTCTGGTGTCAACTCAGCGACTTGGCCGGGTCAACTTGATTTCCTAGCACCCGTCGATATGTTGACTGCTGATGCATAAGAATCAGCTCAGTCAATTCAATGCCTCAAGTGACTCCGATGACTTGGGCCGAGTCCTACCGCGAAAAACACTGAGTTTAATGGCTCATTTTCCTTAAAAAATACACTTTTAGGGCAAATTGAACCAAGGTTTTTTGGAAGTTAACATGTCTACCACTACACCCTTTGCTGGTTTGGATTATTATTTAATATAGTTTTATAGGTAAATATAAAATAACCAAAACCTCCTACTTGTATGAAAAGACCCAAAATTGTCTTAAAAAAATATAATAACTCAAGCCCCTATATTCAAGTCAGCAAGCTACAAATAGCTTTATTTGCTAGTAGATAACCATTGAGACTCCATTGAACATCCCACCCAGAAATAAGCGCATTGGCACGTTAGAAGTTGAGGGACCACATCTTTCTAGGGAAATCTAAACTAGGCATAGCATATGCAGGTCTTCAAGTTAAGATTGTCAATTCAGCCAGTTCGGTCTTAATCAGTCCAATGATATGGGACTTAGGACCAGAACCAATTAATATCGGTCTGTCAGTTCTGGTTCTCAAACGGTCCCCGTTGATCAGTCCTAATAGGTCCCCAAGACCAAAAGACTGGTTAATTTAGCTCAAAAGTGAGTAATTTTGAGCCCATATATACAACCCATAATATATGGTAAAATTAGACAATAATCTATAAATTTTAAGCCCATGGACTCAATGGCCCATTCAACATGGTATGCTTGGCCCATTCAATACTAATCAGTCCTAATTGGTTATTCAATTGTCCTAACCGGTTCTTCAGTTCGGTTCAGTTGAGGATTCAATGTACATATCATTTGAATAGCTAGGACTGCAACTGGACCAATTATTAACTAGTCCAGTCGGTCCCTGTCCCGGTCCAGTCGAAAGGTTTTCACCCCAAAGTGACATCCCCGCTGTTCATCAATCATGGCAGCAGAAAAGCTATTGACCTGCATATAACAAACTTCGGCCAGAGAAAGTTCCCTTATTTCACACAACTGAAAGTCGAAGCACCTTTCTAGTTTCTACTCTTTAAGATAGATAATCTTATGGTATAGTTTGGACTCTAACTATCAAAAAGAGCAATTAAAGTTATGTTGCAATCAATTACACCAGATCACTATGCCTTCCTAATCACTCAACTCCGCAAATGGTTCGGGAGTGGGATGAGGGAATCAACATCGCAAGCATTTGCATAGACCAATACTTATTAAAAAAAATTGCATTTGCATAGGCCCATTTTACAGAACAAAAGAGCATTAGCACATGCTGGGAAAAATGAGGAAGAACAAACATACCAAACGTGTATCTACATCAAACTTATGGCGCATATGCATAATCTCCACCATAAATAAATCAATAGGCTCATTGGGCTTGCGAATGCAGAGAACCTGTTCATATCAATGGCAAATCTTACTAAGCACCAAGACGAAACAAACTGCTCTTACACATATGCAAAACATTTCCATGTGCACAAATAGATAGATATAAAAAGAAGCAAGAAGGGAGCTATAGACTAGTTTATGCAAACCACAAACTCTTACCACTCAAAATGCATCATAATTCACAATGAAAGAAGTATAAATCAAAATATACTATAATCTCACTACATAATGTACAATGCATATTCTAAACCAGCAAAATACTCACCGCATTAACTAATATATCTGTCAGTTGATCTGCCAAAGCTTCATACAACTACAAGGAAGATCAAGAAAAGAGAATTATAATGGAAGACATAAACAACCCAACTAAATAAGCAACACAAGATCATAGGAAAATGGATTATACCTTCGTCCTAACTGTTGTTCTTGCTACCATTTTCAAAATCTCTTTATCAGGCTCATCACCCATCACAACAGGAGTTTTAAATTTCTCAAGAAACTGTAGAGTTGCTCTTTTTGCTATGTCAAAACCATCAACCAATACACGTGGATGCATCCCTGGAACATGCATTGTTTCCAACCAGATAACATATTATAAAATCAGAAAACCTCCATATATCAAGCACTAATGAACAAAAAAATTTAATGATTTTTCCCAAAATATTCCCATCCCACATATGCTACATGAAACAGACTTCCCACACATGCTACATGAAACAAACTTCCCACTTATGCTACATGAAACGGACTTCCATGACCATGAATGCCATTTTTTTTCTTTTTACCTCAACACCAATGAAACATATAAAGAAAACAGAAAATTAAATGTAAGCCCACAGCATTGCAAAAATATTTACAGACATAAACACCTGCAAAATGGCAACCAGACATAACTTCTTGGTAGATAAATTAAGAGAATATTTTCGCACTTCAGAAATACACCTACAGGCACACATATGAAAAATTGCAAAGGAATCTATGCATAACTCAACAATGTATGGCTCTATCTGTAGATGCTGTATATACCTGCATGGACCTTGAGTAGGTACCATGCAAAATAAAGTTCTGTAGATGAATACTGAAATAACCACACACAATTGATGAGCCCTAATAAGATGTAGCAACAGCAGCTTCTTCTTTTTTTTCTCTTTTTCTCCTTTTTGTGTAATCAGATAACAATATCAATTCTGTTGACTCTACCCACAAGAACAGCATTCAAAAGCATATATTAACTAACAATAGTTCATCTAAAGACAGTAGCTTCAAATCACACAATTGATCCCTCCAAAGATGAAGATAAAATTAAAATAACTAAGCCCATACTATAAGACAGTTGTTTTGCTCATGCTTTCTTTCCCCAATCTTCAACTCACTTCTTTGCAAATATTTATTTCTTAGATTTCATTTAAAATACGTCTCCTAGCAGAATTCATTTAAAATACATCTCCTAGTTTGAGTGTCCTATAAGATGATCTTGGATTGAGACGGATGAGGCAAAGCTCATGTGAGAAGGTAGCCAAGCTAATCAGGTAACAAGGCAGAGGTGCAACATCTAGTGGCCAATAGGTCAGGTGCGGAACGAAAGGGGTAGCATAGCTAGGAATAGGCAGGTAGGTTAGGTTGTCAGCTGCTCATAAAAGGTTGTTTATTTGCTAGTCAGGAAATATAATAAGGCTAGGCGAGCAAAGTGATCATATGTAAGTAAGGGTAAGGGTAAGGGTACATCTTCCATATATGGATTTATACAAAAAGGAGGGGTAATAAAAAAGTTTTAGTCTTCTTCTCCTTTGGGAGTGGCAGACACGTCATCTGCCCAAGATTTCATATTCTAGGCGCCTAAACAATATAGCACCTTCACAAGACCGCTGGGATGCCTAGGCAATTCCCTGATAACTATGCCCAAGATTTAAAAGCAGTGGTTCCTCTAGGATTGAGGATGTAAGAAATGGACCTCAGGTCTATACCATCATGAACCAAACGTAATTCAACGTACAGAAAATTAAAAAACTGACATTTTTTTCTTCTTTTTTTCCATTTGTCCAAATTCTCTTATCCACTTTCAACGTACAGATAAAGTTAACCTTCTGAAGTATGTGCATTACACAGGACTTACGTTAGTTAATAAATGAAATTTATTCATAGTTAAACTTCATTAAAGTGGTTCATTCAATACGAATAATCAATTCCCTACAGAATAACTATACGAAAAGGATCCAAAAAAGACACATAACTTGGGAGTTGGAACTTTATGACCATGGTTGATCCTAGCATCCAGCGAAGTATATAAATAAATACGAATCCTCTTTCTTTTCCTTGGCAACAACAAAACACAACTTGGTCAAGTCTGATTCTACCTAAGCAGCATCCGGTGTAACACATACAAAGGGCTGCCATACTTAACAGAAAGAACCCAAGCCAGCCCATGTTGAATTCAACATCCTACACACCATTCTTCCCATTGAAAGAATGTAGAAGCATACAGTGAAAATCTGACAACAACAGAATATTGACAAAACTACCAGTTTGAACTACCAGACATGAAGCTCATTATAAATAGCTCTTAACAGTACTACTAACCTTAAACATCCTGCCAAATTCTTCCCATTGAAAGAAATGCAGAAGCACAAGTGAAAAGCTAACAAAAGCAGCATTTTAACAATACTACCAGTTTGAACCAGCAGACATTAAAGAAATGAAGCTCATTATAAATAACACTTAACTACTAACCTTCATCAATGTAACGTTCCGATTGTTTCATAAGCTCGCCAATGAAAAGTACCGTGGAAGTTGTACCATCACCACTTGTATCATCTTGGGCAACAGCCGTCCTTGCAATCATAATGGCCGTTGGGTTTTGAATTTGCTGAAAACAACAAAAGAAAAACCACATAACAAGATATAAGAGATTTGCAGAACGAAGTTAATGGATTTCTCAAAGTTTGGTCGGAAAAATGACTTATTTTCTGAAGGACTAACCATTTCCTTCAAGAGAGTGTTGCCATCTTTAGTGAGTTTGATGTCTCCGGCACCACCAACAAGCCTGACGAACAAAAGGGAGATCGAAGAAAAAATCAACAGACAAACACAGCAGAACGTGATGGCAACGATTAAAAATGGAAAAGATTAAGAAAGCTTACATCTTGATGGTGCCTTTAGGTCCAAGATTAGTCTTAAGAACATCCTGTAAGCCCTTGGCGGCATTGATGTTCATGTGAAGAGCAGCAGATTTGTTGAGAACTTCCGCATTTGGATTCAAAACTCGCAAAGACATTTCTGATACTTCTTCAAAGTTGCAGAAGCAAGAGAGATGGGAAGCGTTAGGACAGATCTAGGAGAGCGCGGGAGCTTTCGAAGTTTCAGAACGTCTATGACATTTACAGGGAAGAGCCTAGTTGTATACTGAGGGAGTGTTTTAGGGCTTTCCAGAATGACCCGAGTGTCTACGAAAACCGAAACCAGGTCTATGGTGAACTTTTTCTTTTACTGCGTAACCTGATATTGAGCCGTTGGATTGAAATCTTTTGGTTGTGAAAGCTTGGGCCAAACCTAGAAGCAACACACGGTTGGGATCTATTCCAAACCGTAGCCCCCTCCACCGTAGCAGTAGGATCCCAGATCCCAAAATATGGAATTTATTCCTCAGATGTGCGGGAACTTCGGTTCTTATGAAATTTAAGAAAAAAAATTTGATGGAATTATTTCCTCTGTCATGTCAAATCCTTGATCACGTGGCAAGAGTAGAAATCTATCCGGATGGAAATAAATTCTCTCATGCCTCTCATGCCCACCCGCAACGAGAAATTTAGTGATTGTACTTTACTGTCTATACATATCAATATATTGGTACACATGTATAGTAGAGGACAGTCATTGGATTTTCTTATGCCAACATGAGGGGCGTGAGAATATTTGAATCTTATCCGGATCTATAGTGTTTGTAGAAGACAATCTGATCTCTTTTGCTCTTTTATTTAAATACGGCTAACAAGTAGTAACCAATGGTTGTTGCTATTAGGGGTGTTAACAAGTTGGCTTAGACTGATTTTTGTCTGGGCTAAATTGATTTCGAACTTTTTGGAGGTAATCCAAAACATACAAAATATATTTGGATTGGGATGGGTTACACTGTATACGGTAGTTATAGGCTAGTTTGGTGTTAGTTTGATATCGGGCTGGTCTGCTATTGTTTTGGTTTACTATATGTATATGTAGTAAAAAAAAAAATTGGATTAATGGGTTCTATCGGATCATTATCGAGCTGGTTCGGTTTCAGTGTTGGTTTCTTACATGTATATTTAATACAATATTGACTTAATGGACTCTTATCGGACCATTATTTAGCTGATTTGGTCTCGGTCTTATTGGTTTGGGCTTAGCAATTGATCCAAATTGGTTCCAATTTTTCATCGAACTCTAAAAATACAATCCAAATGTTGTCTAATAAGGTTTGGTTCCCGTTTGATCCGAGCTGAATCGAGTATGTTCGGTTTCGATTTTCAGTTTGGGCCCAATTTTGATATTTCTAGTTGCTACAAATATATAGACTAAGGGCAAAGATCAACCTGGAAACAGATAGAAACCAAAGCTTCTCCCACAATGGCTTGTGTTAACAAGTTTGCTTTACACTTTATAGTCAAAATAACAAGGTAAAGCAAAATATATTGTATAGACTAATCAATAATGATGTAACAAACAATTAATTATTATTCAATAATTAAGTATCAAGTAATAAATGATATACATGCAATAATCATACATGCTTCTAAAAGATTATGTATCAATCTAACCATATACTAAAATTGGAATGTACATAAATGAAATATAACTGTACATACCTTATAGAATAAATCAATAAATGATGTAGGGTTGAATCGTGTTGATACACTCTCCTTAAGACAGTATTTGTCCTCTATTGGTGCAGCAGGCCTCCTACAAATCTGTTTCCAAGATAAAACAACCCCTATGTAGGATACTCATCCAATGTAGACACAATATCAGGTATATGCAGATCCGGCGGCTAAGATCAACTCCTTTGGAATAAAGAACAGAGCTTGACCCTCCGATTAAACTAAATAGGAAGAGAGAGAGAGAGAGAGATAAATCCTATTAATTTCGAGTGAGTTTAAAGCATGGGGTCGGGCTCTATTTATAGGGCCCAGGTACCACTTGGAAGTGCTCACTGGAAGGGGTGTGACCCTCCAGATGGACCGTCCAGATCATGCCAGATCATGGATTTTACGATCGATGGTCCAGATGGCATCCATTCGGGTGTGGAGATGCATCTCTACACACCTGCCCCTTCCAAAATGGTATCTGTGTAGGGGTGGGTCAAAACCCGACCACACCCACACCCGCGTCAAGGTGGCGGTTCGGTCCACTCCTGCGCTCACGCTTGTGTGTGAGTCTACTCTACTCGAGCTAAACTTTCTTGTTTGAGCTCAATTGATAGGCTACAACCCCTACAAATAAGGACCCCTCCTCTTTAACCTCTAAGCAATATGGGATTAACAAAGTCCTACACCACTCACACCAACTCTAAACCGAAAATCAAAACTCCTACCCAAAATTAAAACCAAAATTTTGGAGCCAAATAAAAAATGATAAGTTTTGAGTTCAAATTTCTTTTGAAACTTTATTTTGAAAAATAATTTGTTTTATACTTTTATTTACTTTTTCCAACACACTTTAAGGCAGCTAATTGGAAAACTATTATCCATTAAGATAAACACTTCCCATATTAAATTCCTTTCAACCATGTATGACAATCAAAACCCATTACCCATTAAAACAATTGAACCTTCTATTGTGTTGTACCATGTGTTTATGAGTATGTACAATAATTGTAGGTTATTTGAGCTGTCGAAAAACTAGGAGCTCTCAAAGTCCTAGTTCTTGAGTGATCGAAGATGGGAGGTAGGGCGAGTAATGGGTGGAAATGTCAAAATAAATAAATAAATAAATAAAAAGAGCGGGGGGGAGGAACACTGTTTTGGGAAATTTTGTAAAGTAAAAACCCAAAATTAGATAATCATGTCAGTCATGGATAAATTATGATCATCCTTGTGGTTCTCAATCCTTGGAATCATGTTGTTCCAGCTAAAAACATTCATTAGGAAAATGATGTCCACATTGGTAGCATGGTTTAAGTTCACCACAAGGTTATATAGGAGGATGGCATAAATCGGCTCAATCTTATGTTGCACCTCAAGTCGGCAATGTCAACTACGATACTTGTTTTCTTGATAGATTGGATGAGGTTGGTTTGGGAACATTGATTATCAAGTATAGGGTGTAAGCTTTTTCAGATCCTCTTTGGGTTTTTTTCCATTGGATTTTCCATGAATCATATTGAACACACCACACAGATTACTAGAATACAATGGGTATTGAAAAGAGTTGATAAGACACATACCTCTTGCTGTATATTGATTTTCGACCGTTATCTTTGCTTTGAATGCTTGGATCAGAGTCTTCCACAGCGTGTCGGGATCCCTTGACCTTCTCTCTGCGTATGGGAACAGGAGAAGAAAATAACACCGTGGCTATGGGGACTATAACCATTGGTATTTATAATACCACCCCCAATCCTGGACCAGTCCCACAGTGGAACAGGTTGGTCCATCTCTAATCATACTTAAACCGGTTTAACTGTAATTAGACTCTCACTGAACCAACTAACCTTATAATTAATTTAGTCCATAAAAATATCTTACATAGGGGTCTCTCTCTCTCTAAATGGGCTTCGGCAATACATGTTGAATATTTTCAATCAATCATCCTCTACAGTGGTTTGAATTGAAAAAAATGGAACTGTATCCAAGAATAGTTCAATGCTAGTTTGTTTTTTGAAGCTATGCTTTTAGTTCATATTTTGAAGATAAGGATTAAATCCTCAACCTTACTATTACGGCTCATTAAATATGACTATCAAGTTGGGTATTAAGTTGGTAAGGTGTTATTTTCATTTAGTATTCATATACATCTCACTGGATGACGCATTCGCTGTAATTCGTCCTGCAATGCAGGTTCTTGATAAATGAGATAAGATTGAGTTTATTAACAGGTGAGTGGGCCTTGCTCTTGTCTTCTAGACCCATGTTGTTGATCTCTACATCCATTTGTAGATACGGTATGAAATTGTTAGGAAGTGACATATGGATCCACGAAATGTCTTGATCTACATTTTTTTGTAGTACCGGGGAATTCAATTGGTTACATGCAACAATGGACACAAAGATCTGGAGGAAGATTTGGTTACAAAACATGAAAGTCAAGCTAATTGTATTGGGGATTTTGATTGCGCTGATGCTCATGAAACAAGTATTGTAGTTGACCATCAAGGCCCAAATAGGTCAAGATGGGTTTGACTTTACTCCAAAATCAGTTTCACTTTTATTCATGTTAGCTCAGTTTGGCTGTTAGGGAAATTAAAAAGAAAGAAAAGGGAAAGGAAGTGAAATTTTAAAACTAAAATAAGAAACCTGTATAGGTATAACACGATAAGAAGTGAAATTTTAAATTTTAAAAAAGGAAATTTGTATATGTGTAATATGATATGATTGTATAAACTATTTAGGATAAATTACACCTATTACCCTTGGACTATGGACTAATTGCACCTACCATCCACTAGTTTTTGACAATTACACTTACTACCCTTAATTTTTGGAATGTGTAACAAAAAAAAATCCATTCTGTTAATGATGGTAAGTTTTTAATCCCTAAAGACAACTTTGTCTCATCCTGTTCCCCATTCTTCTTCTTCACAATAGGCAAAAAAAGAAAAAAAAAAGAAGATTAGAGAGAAAAGAGTTCTTTTAGAGAGAGAACAGTTCTTCGTTTTTTTTTTTTTACCTATTGTAAAGAAGAAGAGTGGGAAACAGGATGAGGGTAAAAATTGTCTTTTAAAATTTAAACTTAACAGTATTAACAGAATGAACCTTTTTGTTACACATTTCTAAAATTAATGGTGGTATGTCTAATTATCAGAAACTAGTGGATGGTAAGTGCAATTAGTCCATAATCCAGGGGTAATACATGTGATTTTCCCTAAAAAATGTCATTTTATTAAGGAAAATCACACACCTCCCAATAGCGATGGTGAGAAAGGAAAACATGAAATGACAAAATTACCCTTCTCTTAAATATACCACATTCCCTTATTTTAACCATTCACCCACCTTTCACCTCTCTTCAAAAGCTTCCCAGCAATGACTTATTTCCATTAGTGACTTCGGCAACCTCTCTTCCCATGAGCTTCGCCGGAGAGGGACTCCCCACTTGAAATCACTCTATTCTTTCCCTCCCCTCTCCTTTCTCTTTGATTAAGATATGCTGACTTAGGGTTTTCTCATAGATTAACCTCCATAAATCATTATCTTCTCTCCTTCTCATTTCCTTTCTCCCACCACCCTCACCTTGCTATCGAGCACCCTTTTCTCCGTCGAAAAAGGGGTGCTGCCAATGGCTACCCTCTACAACTCCCCAGTGCCAAGAAGACCTCATCAACAATTAAATCGTTCATACTTCTGGCCTTAATAAATTTGTATTTTTCAGCTCCATTAACAAAATCAAAGCAATCTACATAACATTTACTAACTTTCTCAACGTTCAAGTAGATAAAGCTCTTGCAATAACCCAGTCCATTCCAACTGACAATGAAAACTGGGCTTCAAAAGTCTATATGAAGATATTCAAAACCCAAACCCCACTAAAGGGGATTGAGAGATTGCTTCCACGTTTTCAAAGTTGAAAAACATTTATTCTATTCTCTGGTAACATTGGCCGTAAATTTTGGATATTAGAGCACTAGACCCCGTTGTTTTTGTTGTTGGTTGCATTTGTTTTTTTTTTTTTTTTTAATCTTGTGAATGACTATAGTTATTGGCTCAAAAATCCGTTCTTTTACTATCTTCTCTAAGTGGGTTTGATTCACCTTCAAGTACAGACTCTGAATCTCACTCACTTTGTAGAAAGAAATGCATTTATTGAGTTGTGCTTAAAGCAGTTGAAATCTTTATTAATTTATGGGTTTTCTTTAACAGGAAAGATTACCTTCAATTCCAGCTTCCTCCCCCTAATTAGGACTAGAGAGACCGATTTTCCAATGATCAAAAAGAAAAAAATGGTTGTCTTTAAAGGGATTGGAGTCATCGGGCAAATTTTAACGGATTCTCAAGGTTCATAATATCTTCTATAGTGGGATTTGGGTTTCGAAGATCACAATTTTTATAGGGATTTTGTGCACCTCTAGGGTTAGATAACTGATAGGAGAGACTAGTAAACAAAAGAAAGCTATATTCTTCAACTAATGGTTGATTAAGTTCTGAAAATGTATGGGAATCCTATAATTTGATTTATGTTTGCATTAGTTATGTACTCCAATTTCGCTCCTCCAAGTTCTACATTTGATTTTTGGTTTCTCGGAGATATAATAAAGGCGAGCTAATGTCATTGGTATATTAAAAAAAGGTAAAAAAATAAGTTCATACCAATGTGAGGCAACTTTGACATTATATCAGTTTAATCGAGGTGATGTCATCACTTAATAGGCCTAACCTAAGGGATGGCGTTTGTCTATAACCAAATTTGCAAATAAAGAGATGTTTGAGTAATTTCTTCCAAAGTTAGGGAACTACCTTGAATTAAAGCTAAGTTTTGCATTAGTTCTGTACTATAATTTCCCTTCTCCAAGTTTTATATTTGATGTATGATTTCTCGGGGATAAAACTGTGTACATTCTACCCCTCCTTAAACCCTGCAATAATAGAAGCCTCGTGCACTGGGACACCCTTTTCATGATTTCTCATGGATATAGTGAAGACAAGCTCATTGGTATATCTAAAAGAAGGTAAAAAAGGTAAGTTCATACCAATGTAGCTATATAAGTGAAAATTTGACATTAAATCAGTCTAATCGAGGTAATATCATTACTTCATAGAGCTGTCCTAGCAAAGGATCCAAATCGTCTCCTCCCAGGGTTCGGGAGGAGACTTGGCTGCTACCAGTCGATGCCCGACACGTGGGCGTCCGCTAGATCTGAGCCGTCCAGCCATTTGACTAGGTCAAACGAAGAAGGGAATCGGCTTATGCACTTGACTGCTCTGATCCAGCCGACGCTCACGTGTTGGGCATCGACTGGTGGCAGCCGAGTCTCCTCCCGAACCCTGGGAGGAGATGATTTCGATTCCATAACAAGTTCTACCTTAACAGACTGCACAAAAATAATAGGTGGAGTAATTTCCTCCAAAGCTAGGAACTGCATGGAATTAAGACAAAATTGGAGGGATGTGGAGGTAATTTGTCCTTTTAGGCTGTGTTTGGTTCGATTTTTGTTTTTATTTTTCTGACACATTTTTATTTTTGTAAATGTTTGATATTGTTTTTGACTGCTATTTCTTGTAAAAAATAAAAAATAAAAACAAGTTCAAATTCAAAAAGAGGTTTCAACCTCTTTTTGATTTTTACCTAAAAGCATTTTTGAAACGGTTTTTGCGCAACTTTTAAGTTGCACGTGGGTTTTTAATTCCAACGGATCTAATTTTGAGGGTAAAATTGTCCATTTATTATAACGGATAAAATCAATGCTTATAAAAGTGCTTCAGTCTCATCGTTGGAGGGCTCTCTGCAACATCTCCGTTGAAAGCTTATTGGAAGCTCTCTGCAAGCATCTTCGTTGAAAGCTCGTTGGAAGCTCTCTGCAAGCATCTCCGTTGGAAGCTCTCTGCAGGCATCTCTCTCATCATTTGAAGCTCTCTTTGCAAGCATCTCTCTCTCATCGTTTGAAGCTCTCTGCAAGCATCTCTCCCATCGTTTGAAGCTCTCTTTGCAAGCATCTCTCTCTCATCTTTTGAAGCACCTGCAAATTTCGTTTGGAGCTCTCTCTACAAGCATCTCTCGATCATCTGGGTTGCCTTCTCTTTGATCCAAAATCGTAAGTACATAGACCTCTCGATTTAGGATGCCCTACCTTTCTCTTGATATTTCTTTTGGTTTTGTTTCTTCTTCTAGCTTAGGGTTTCTGAAACCTAAGTTTTCCACTGTAAAGATACAAACTTCCCCCTTTTTTTTGGTAGATTCGAGATTCCACAATAAGAAATAGAATCCATAGCTTTGTTTGAGACTTTTATTGTATTCCTCTTTCCCTCTCTCTGTTACAGCTCTATTCGTGGGTTTTTTTTGGAGGGATGCATAGAACACCCAAGGGGTTTTCTTATTCATTCCCTTTTCCCATCTATTTCAGTGTTTGATTTTACTTTCAGCTTTTGTTGTGCACCTCTGATAATGTTGATGGGCTTGGAGGTTATGGTGATTTTTCTCTAATCATTTGATGTTTTCCTCTACTTGAAGGAGATCGTAGACGTGAAGAAAGAAGAAGAACAGCAGAGAAGCCTAGCTCATTTTTGGTTCAGTGAATTTCTTCTTTATTTTCGATCAGACATCTGCCCGCCAACGTTGACGTAAGTTCCATATCTTTACTTACTCTTTTTTTTCCTGATGTTCCTTTGATAAATTTGCTTGTGGTTGCTTCTGTTAATATTTCTATGTTTCCTTGTTAAATTTCTTTCGGTTTCACCTGTGTCATGAATCGATTTTTTCTTAACATTAATTTTCTTTATGCATTTTTTGTTTTCTTTTATTGTTTTAACATGTTTCTTCCTGTAGTGGTGATTCAGTGCATAACTCAGCAGTCCTTTTCTACTCTGTTTCCAGTTAATTCTCAGAATTGCTACTAGTTATCTGTTTTTGCCATATTCTGCTGAGTTATGTTCGGATAGCTTCAGTAACTTCTAGTTTAGAAAACTACTATTCTTTCTGAGTTATGTTTTGTTGAGTTATGTTTTGCCATAGATCTCTTTAAAAAACTACTATTCTTTCTCAGTCCATTCTCAACAGTCCTGTTCTACTTATAACAGCAGAAGAGACCCATCTGTTGAAATTTTAAACTATTCTGATTTGTCTGATGTTACAGAACTTTCATTGATTTTGGTTCTGTTTTCTTTATCCTGCGATACTGCTGTTCTTGTCTTCTTTTAGAGATTTTCCATTTAAAAATATCACATTAACTATCCCTCTTTTGTATTTACACAAATATAGTTTGCAGTTGCCTTATATATATAATATGTATATAATAACATATTTCCAGGAGCTGAGCGGGTGGGTATTAGAAAGATAAATAATGAAAAAGAATAGACAAAAGTGACAGGAGATCGTGGATCAGAGAGAGAGAGCACACAACTCACTTTTCAAAAATGAGTTTACATGAATTTAATTTTCTTTTCCATACATTTGATGTGTAGATGACTTTATTTAAATCATTTGTAATTATTTGGAGCTTTGTAAAATCAAACATGTCTGATGAGTTTGATTCCGTTATGTGTTGATTCTTCTCCTTTCTTTATTTTTTTCTCCAATTTTCCTTTGATCTGCCGCTAGGAATTGGTTTTATGAAGGCCATGTTCTGAACATAGAGCCTAATTTTTGTTTCTATGGTTACCATTCTAGCTGGTTCCTTTCAATTTGTTGCAGGGTTCATCGTATTTCTGTAACTAGCTGAAGATGTTTATATATTTATATCGAAATGGTAAACAGATTAAATTATTAAAAGTAGATTCTGGAATGGAAAGAGCATAACATTCGATGGGTATGGGGAATGATGCATTTCCAGCATCTTTTAAACCTTCTGGTTTATAGACTCAATAGTCAAATTAGGGCCATCTTTTGTTTAGCATTTTCGTGCAATGGTGAGAAGTCCCAAAATGTGTTGTTGCATGTGTGTCATCCATTATACATTAAACAAAGGCTTCCCTTATAAAAAACTGTTGGATACTTCTCTCATGGAGATTTGTGAACATTATTAAATAAAATTACGTGAGGAACACTTTATAACCACAGATGCAAAGAGATTAATCCTCTTATAATCTACAAATGCTTGTTGTCTGTTATGAAGATTATGATTAGTCCCATCTTGAGGTTTCTTTCACAGGTATCATCAGTCTATGATATTCTCTCTAGTTCTTTACATCTCTTTTGGGGAATCATATTTGTTTTGGTATTGTGATGGTTCCTTTTTTGGGTATAAGAGTGCCCCTGCTGCTTGGAGATTCAAATGTTCAAAATGACCTCCCTTTTTGGGATCATAGGGCTGTATTTCTGAAACTCAGGGAGATTGTATATTCGAACTTACCTTTGGATAAAGGTGGCGGTTTAGAGGCCCAAACTCCTGTATACTTTTAAGCTATGCATTCAATTTGAAGATCACCTTCTAACATCCCTTAACATTTGTTTCAGCCCTATGAGCCTTTTATAGTTTCATCTCAGCAGTCCTATTCTACTATGTTTCCAGTTAATTCTCAGAATTGCTACTAGTTATATGTTTTTGCCATATTCTGCTGAATTATGTTCGGATAGCTTCAATAACTTCTAGTTTAGAAAACTACTATTTTTTATGAGTTATGTTTTGCCATAGATCTCTTTAGAAAACTACTATTCTTTCTCAGTCCATTCTCAACAGTCTTGTTCTACTTATACCAGTAGAAGAGACCATCTACTGAAATTTTAAACTATTCTGATTTGTCTGATGTTACAGAACTTTCATTGATTATGGTTCTGTTTTCTTTATCATGCGATACTGTTGTTCTCGTCTTCTTTTAGAGATTTTCCATTTAAAAAGATCACATTAACTAAACCCCTGATTTTTTTTTGGGGTTTTTTGAATTATTTTCTTGGGGTTTCTTCCCCAGTCCCCACTTTAACTTGTTGAGGTGATTGTGGGTGATTTTGGGGTATTCTTCCCCTTGGTTTTGATTCTTTAAAGTTAGTATAGGATTATTTCACCTTGGAGAGGTGTAAGTGAATCCTAGATATTGCAGTGCTTTCTAATCAAGTCTTTCTTAATCAAGAGAAGGTACCTAATAAATGTTTTGCTGAAAAGCCCTCATATAGGGTGTTTATGAAATTTCCAGGCATAGCCTTAGCATACTTTTCAAAGACAAACACCGCCCATGTAAGAACCGTGCTCTAAAAACCTGGTTTAACCCATGGTTTACATTGTGATAGGTCTCCCAATCATAATCGGACCGGAAGGCGAGGCCGGGTGACGAACCACGAGATCCAGGTATGAGAAACGATGTGTAAAAATATAAATTTGACAAACCGGTCTCAGTACCGGTGAGACCGGTATGTGCGACCAGTATGTGCAATAACGGCTGGAGACGGACTCCAGCGGGTCCCACACTTCGAATTGAAAATTGGAAAGTTTTTAAACGTGGGAAACCTTCCTAGAACGGTCTCCCACTATTAATATGCACCTTAACCCTCCTTAGATCCTTCCAAACCCTAGTCGTCTGGGAGAGATCTGAGAAGGAGCAAGGAGGAAGGAGACTGCTCAAGAAGAGGGATTTTTTTCGTTGGAAGAGCACGCCGCCATCCAACAAACACCGGTAAGTGCTCAACCCTCTTAGTAATGTTAGGATTTCGGATCAGAGCCGTGAAACGGCGCAACGATCCAAAATCCTAGAACCTCCAAAACCCTAGTTCTTTTAAGATCCAATCAGGGATTGATGCGACGTCATAGTCGAAACCTAGAAGGCTAAACGAGTATCTGGACCTTAGAATGGTTTAGGAAAGACCCTAGAAACCAAGCCGATGACCGATGGGGGAGGGAGATCCAAGATCGGGCTCTCGGATCCTAACCGCCAGACCTAACCATTGGATAATAAGTCCTACGGTATTGGTCCTGCGGTATATACTGCCGGACATACCGACTGGACCTAAGTCCAACGGTATAGCCCTGCGGTATGTACCGCAGGACATACCGGCTGGACTGAAAGGTCCTGCGGTATGGGCCTGCGGTATATACCACAGGCGCATACCGGTCTCGCTCAGAGTGAGACCGATATATACTACAGGACATACCGGTCTCACTCTACTGAGACTGGTATCGCGACCGGTATGCTTACCGAAGCCTGTTCGCTTGGCCAAACTTGGTTCTGACCAACTGTAACCCTAATAATTTAATTCTAACCTATGAGTATGATTATGTAGGACCTGTAGACAGCGTGAGTAGACCCCGTGATGCATAGCGGACTGGTTATCACGCGTCAAGTAAGGGACAAAACCCTAAACCCTAAATAATCAAATAACAGTAAACAGTTGTGACTAATTTGTATCTGTGTTTATTGTCTGGTGTTTGTGCATTTCACATGCCATTTTAGTTGTTTAAATTATTATTATCTGTTCATGCATTTCATATGCTAGGATGTTGGTTGTTTAGGCATGTAGATGTTTTTAGTTAGTGTGTGGAATGTGAAGGGGAATGGAGCCCTGGATATATCCTCATAATAACAGCTTTTTGTATCGCCGTCTACCTTAGCGGACTTTGTGCGAATAGGGTATCAGGGGGAGAACGTGGGATTGTGGTTCAACCTGCCCACCAGACTTGAGCCCTATCTCTATGTAGTAGGGAGCCGTGCTGGGGTAGGGCCATAGATACTATATTGACATATAGGACTGGTTAGAAATGGAACCCACTTGCAAGCCCTTGCCAATAGGAGTTTAGGTATTGGTACGGTGTAGGGTATCAGGGGGAGGACGCGGTAGTGTGGATTGTTGTCTGACCGCCAGACTCTAGCTCTATCTCTATACCGGAGTGAGTGATGTGGGGCAACAGTAGTAGTGTGGATTGTTGCCTGACTGTTGGGTGTGCTCACACTCTCGTGCATGGAGGTGCGATGGCCGCCAAACCTTATCATAACATTTTTCAAGTTATACCTGACCCAAATTGTAATGTTATCTCATGCATTTTGTATGTTGCTTTGGTTTTGTACTTACTGAGCTAAGTTGTGAGCTCACCCGAATATATATATATATATATATATATTTTTTCAGATTTTGATGCAGGGTACACAGTTGATGACTTCATGACTGCCCCAGCGTATGGTACAGTCGCTGCCATTTCCACTCAGGCAGTAGAGGACGAGCATGACGCATCATGCGAGTGCTCATTCTGTGTTTTTCTTTAGAGAAGGTTTATTTTAAAACAATACATTGTAATATTTTATTATTTAAGTTTATGAATGATGGAATAATTTAGATAATTATTTTATTTACAATATAGAGCTCAGTTCATTTATCTATTAATTCCGCTGCTATTTATTATTTTTCTGATTATGTTAGACTGCTTGGAATGGTTTGTTGACACGGTCTATTGAGATCCTGGTGTGAGTCGTGGTTTGGAGACGATTCACTCACACTTCTGGTTCAGTCAGAATTGGGGTGTGACAGCCCAACCAAAGTGAAGCACAATTTCATTTCCCAAATCCAATGAAATAACTCATTCAAGGTAAAAAAACAGCAAAGATTCCTTAAATTCATTTTATATGTTTTAATTGAAAACATAACTTATTTCAGATGGATGAAGGAATAGAGATGAGAGTTGATGCGAAACAGTTTAAAGATTCATTTGTTTGGACTAATGAAAGGGTTAAATTTCTTATCGATATTGGAGTTGATTAGTCACGAAAAGGGTTCAAGCGAAATACATCTTTTACAAATGATGGGTGGGCTAACATTTTGCAAGAGTTTAACAAAAATTGTGGGAAGCACGTCACTATGACGCAACTTAAAAACAAATGGAATATTTTGAAAGCCACCTGGGTTGCATGGATGTGGCTAAAAAATAAGACTAGTGGTTGGGGATGGGATGCGACACTAGGAACTGTTGAACCACCTAGTGCAGAGCATTGAAATTCTTATGTCAAGGTAATCCTTCACAACTCATTTTCATCTTTAATTTGTCGTTTATAATCTTAAAAATATGGTTATATTTCCAAAATTAATAAGAAACATCCCCATGGAAAGCACTTCAAGACAACACCTTTGCAAAATGAAGAACAATTCCGTGAGTTATTCTATGGTGTTGTCGCCAATGGTGAGGATGCAATTTATATCCACGAAGACAACCCCCCACCAACAACACCAAAAGGGATATCTGCTTCCAATAGTGTGGTAAACTTAGACTACTTAGATTTCAATGATTCTAATGATGATGAATCACCTATTGAGGTATCTAAGGTCAAGAAGTCTAAGAGAAGGGCTTCCCACATGGTGTCAAATAAAAGATCAAAATCTAGTGACACTGCCAAATTAGATGAAGCTATTAACAAAATGATTTTTATTGAAGAGTATAAAAAGAAAAGCATGACAACTTTTATGGAAATGAAGAAAAAAGATATGGACGCTCGATTAGAGCTAAAAAGGGCAGAAATAAGTGGAGAGAAGATAGATACCACATATGACAAGGTCTGTCAGATTCTTGATTATTTGGAGGGGATAGAGGCTGGTACTGATCGTCACGTGCTAGGTTTGGAGGTACTCGAGGACCAAAACAAAAGAGCATTGTTCACAATGCATCTCGCCTACCATTGCTCCTTAGAGCAATTAAGAAGAAAGAAAGTGAATAGTCTTCTTGATCATTTGATGTGTGCATCATAGCTACTTGAACTTTATATGCGTTTTATTTTTTCAAATGTTTTTGTAATACGTTTGTTGTAAGTGAATATTTTATAATGTCTTGATCTTTTTGAATATTGAAATTCGAATTTCTATGTAGTTAATATGTGTTATTTCTATATGACCAGTTGCTATGGATAGTGATGAGGAATTTTTTTTCAAGTTCATTGAGAGCTCATTCTTGCCAATTCTGTTGTATATGCGTCATCGTTTGAATCATAATAAGAGAATTGATAACAACATTGATGACAATGATGATGATGAAACCACTTCCCAATTTACAAAACAACCAATGCATACACGTCCTCTCACGAGTCATGCCTTAGTGTTTGAACTACTAAGCCCCTATTTACATCCAAGAAGATTTCCACGACTATTCCGCATGTCTAGGGAGCATTTCATGAGGTTGGTGTGTGCATTAAAAGAGAGAGGTTTAATGACAAACACAAACAATACTACAGTGGAGGAACAATTGGCAATGAGAATATTAGTTATGTCACATAATGTTAGAAATAGTGTCATTCATGAATGGTTTTAGCACTCAGGTGAAACATGAGCCGTCACTTTCATAATGTATTGGAAGCACTATGGACATTTGCTAGGGAGATAGTAGAATCACCCTCATTCGAGGAAACACCACCTCAAATCAGATTCAGTCGGAAATATTATCCATTTTTTGCCAATTGCATTAGAGCAATAGATGGAACACACATAAGTGCATTAATTCCAATTGCAAAACAAGTACCATATAGATCTGGTAGAAATAATGAAATTTCTCAAAATGTATTGAGTGCATGTTCATTTGACAAGTGCTTTACCTACATATGGGCTGGTTGGGAGGGAACAACACATGACAATCGAATATTATGGGAAGCCATCAACACTCCTCGTGTGAAATTTTCCCATCCGCCACCAGGTATCGTTTTATATTTTAAAATTTTTAGTTGCTCTTAATTTTTTTTTAAGTATGATTAACTGTAATGAGATTGTAATTGTTAATCTTGATTTTGTAGGTAAATACTATCTTATTGACTCTGGATACACGCTTACGCCAGATTATATGACTCCTTTCAAGAATGTTCGATATCATCAACAAGATTTTAAGCGTAGGAGACCTGAAGGAGCAGAGGAGTTGTTTAATTTTACGCATTCGTCATTAAGGCTGCGTTTGGTAACTCTCCCAAAGAACAGTTCTTCTGTTCTTCTGTTCTGATAGAACAGAAAAACTGTTCATAACAGCCAAGAACAACTAAAAACTGTTTGGCAAATCCGGTTTGTTCTTCCGTTCTCCGAACGAACCGATGAAAAGAACATCTAAGAACGAAAATTTCGAACATGGTTTACCATGTTTTCGTCTAGAACAATTTTGAAAAGAACAAAAAACTAAGTTGTGCCCGATAAAACCTGACACCCTTTCTACCTACTTCCATACACGAAGAAGCACATCCTCCTTGTTCGTTCTCTGCAAGCACAACAATTATTTTCTTAATTCTTTATCAAATATCGACTGAAAACGTCAGTATTGACTTTATTTTGTTCTTTTTATTTTCTGTTTCAAATTCCATATATGAATTATTTGTGTTCTAAATTCTTTTGGCATTAACCCAAATGATAACTACAAATAAAAAATAAAAATATTTGCGGCTCTAGATGCATGGAATTTTATTTTTATTTTTTGAAAAATTTTCTTGTTTAATTGATCAACTTATCTCCATCAACCCATAGGTACAATTTATAATTAAATGACATTAATATTAATTAATTTGGTAAGATATCGATTTAATGGTAATTCTGAAATATTTGAATCCTTTGAAAAAAAGTGTTCTAGAACAAATTTTATCAAACGAGAAACAAGTTAGAACAATGTTTTCAAACTAGTTCGAACATATTTGTCAAACTTTAAGGCCAAAAGAACCAAAGAACATTATTTCAAAACATCGAGACCATCTTTTCGGTCAAGACTTGAATAAACGTTTTGGGTTTTGGTGTTTTGAAAGAAACGTTTTCCTTTAAAGATGATGCCACCATATAAATTCAAGACTCAAGTCTTGATTGTGATCGCTTCTGTAACTTTACATAACTTTATTAGAAAGCAAGTGTCATCAGATTAGCTTTTTGAAAAAACAAAAAATGAAGAATTTGATGACGAATGTCAAGATAATGACAGTAACATTGATGATGATGAGGTCACGACCTATGATACTACGGTAGGCGCTACTGAACAACAACAATGGGAAGGATATCGAAAGAAAATTGCAGATCAAATTAAGGAAGCTTATCAGAATTAGTAATGATGATGAAAGAATGTGTCTATTGTGTTTTTTATTTTTCGTATAACTATTTGGTATGGTTTTATTAAAATGATGTTATTATTGAGAGACTTGTGTATTAATTTTTCTTTCAGTATGATTTTTTTTAGTAGATTTTATCAATTAATGTAATTTAGAGGGAGGCACAAATCTATGGTAGAATCAGTCAGCGAGGCCTGACAAGTGATGGTTTACATGTGGGTCCCTTCATTATTTCGATCAATTTCTTGATATGCTACAGATGGACCTATAAAAGTTATAGAAATTATTTTTAAGCATAGGTTTATCAAATCTATTTCTGATTCTACAATCTATTTTTGATTGTAGTTACCAAACGACATGTTATTTTTGATAAAAAATGATTTTCAAAAATACATTTTGAAAAAATAGCAAAAATAAAAAACAAAAATACTACCAAACACAGCCTTATTTAATTAGTTTTGAGTTTCAATCCGTGACAAATAAGTGTTGCTCTAGGACTGGAGGAGTAAAGAAGAGGTCACGTGAAGTCACGTCACGGACCACAGTCCACATCACTGCGTATGAAGGCTGCTTCAAGACTTTATAATTCAAACAATCATACATATTAGATACTAATCTAACGACAATCACATACCCAAAAAAAATCTAACGACAATCAATTAATCATGATATATTATCTTAAAATGATACTATTCAACGATCTAATCTATCAAGATTAACGATCACACCTTCTAGATACAGACTAGAAAGTAGTTTTGTTAATTTGAGTCCTGCAACATTCTATCACAAACGGTAATTAAAATTTCAATTCGAAAAAAAGACAGAAAATAAATGACACGTCAGCGAGTGTACCGTAAATAAATGGATCCATCCATCCGGGCCGTCCAGTTTTCCGCTCAAACCCAGATTTCTGTTCTAAATGTTATCGTATGGAGATTTTCATTATATATATATATATATATATAACAGAAGAAATTGGCGGGCAGAGTGCAGACCGAGAGACGTAAGAGATGAGTCTTCACTCTCACCGGTTGGCTGGCTGGTTGTCGCAGCGTCAGAGGCAGATTCAGAAGTTACTTTCAAGCAGAGCTTTTATTTCCTTTTTTGACTGTCATCGACCCTGCCTTTTCGCTCAGAGACTCTCATTTCAAGACAAAAACAATTCCACCAATGAACTTCAAGGCAAAACAGACACGCAAGAAATATCAGAGCCTCAGATGCAGACACAGAGAGAGATTTCAGTACAAACACGTCTCTCTGTGTGGCTTTCTTGGGGAACTAAATCCAGAAGTCAGAAACTCAATCCTGATGATAAAGATAGATAGTAGCCAGAGGAAGAACTGAACAAATAAGGGATTTTTCCTTTTTTTCTGTTTGTAATTTTTATACTTCTCATTTTGTTCTGGTTTTCATCAGCTTTTTTTTTGGGTATTTCTTCCTTCAAAATTGCAATCTGTTGTTTTTTTTAAGAGTTTAAAGACAGAGTGAGTGACTTGGAATGCAGAGATTCGCAGTTGCAGCTTCGTCGAGCTCTATAATGTATTACTCTCCCTCGTTCCTATTGAGTTTTTTTACTGATTTTTTAATTTTATTTTAAATTTATTGTTTCGTTTGTCCAAATTGATTCAGAGGCGATGAAGGTAGTCGTGACAACTCACGGTTGACGGATTTTGGGGAGCTTGAGCAGTCTACTGGATTCTATCAAGATGATGTCGTCGATTTAAGCCCAGGCATTCAATCATATTTTTTCTCTTTCATTTTTGTTCTTTCAATAGCTGCGGCTGCTACTATTGTTGAGAACGTTTGCTTCTGATTCTATAGGTGCCATCTTCGGTTACAAGTCTAGCAGCGTGGCTGTTGTTACTAACTTACCATTTGGAGGCCTAAACACCGTAGTTTATCTACAACTCTCTTGTTGTTGTTCCGGATTAGATATTGAAGGTTTTACTTGCTTATTGATTTGAGTTTTGTTATTGTCCTGTTGCAGAATTTTAGTTCATCAGATGTAAGTACTTCAGGGACGGGAGTTGGTACAGGGCAGTACTCGGTCCAGAAGGGGGCAATGCCCGTGGCTACTGCTTCGTTGGGGAGTGGACATTTTGAGAACTGGGGGGACTCTGCAGTGGCCGACAACAGTCAACAAACGGATACATCCACAGACAACGACACAGATGATAGAAACGAGGTGGCACTTTCTTTCTGAAGATACCTTAGTATTGTAATAGTTTAGTTAAGCTGTAAGATTTTATGTTAATCGTTTGTTGCATGTTGCATGCGATTCAGAATCCATTTAACTGTTTCAAATTATAGGGAAATTTTTTTATTTTTTTGGGGTAGGCAAAGATGCCAGATTGTATTAACAAGATATGAAGGAGTGATTTATTTGAGATCAAAGGAATTAAAAGAGCCGGCAGACCTAAAATGATTCTGGATAGGGTGGTGAGGGAAGACATGCATTGCTTAGGCCTTCTATCAACTATGGGTCCTCATTGGAGGAGGGCAAGGATCCATGTAGGTTCCATTTATTAGTTGGGCCAGATCCCTTAAAATGAAGGAAAGAGAGGGTTTTTGTGTGTGTGTGTTTTTTGGGGGGGGGTGCTAGACAAGAAAGCCAATACGTATAGTTGATATATTTTGGAAAACTAGGTCTAACTTCTGCAATAAGCAAAGGCATCTAAAAATCTCTAATGAAGTTTAAATCTGAAAATACGTTTCATATCTTCTTTTCCATGAAAGTACATAGGATGATAAACATCCAACTGAAGAGGCTTGCTAATTTGGAATCCGTGGCTGAGACACTGCATTGGCATGAATAGTGGGAACTTGTATATTCGGCTAGTGTTTAACTTATGACTTGTGTCCTATGCTTATTTTTATACTTGGTGCAACATTATGATCATCAACCTTTTGTGAATTCTATTGGGCGTCTGCTCATGGTATCCACACTCTGTATAGCTGTTGGTACATTAGCGGCTGTTTCAGGTGTAATAATCTAATTTCTTACTGTTTCATATTTTTTCATTTTCAATTTCAAATATGGATTTAGTTTCCATATTGTATGCACTGACGTAGCTATGTATACCTGTTTATACTTGTTATCTTTAACCTTGTTGACCACAGAGATTGTGTTGTCTGGAGTTCCTCATGTAGGTGTTACCGTGTTTCAGTTGAAATGTGTCCAGCAAGGAGCACTTGTATCTGTGGATTCTACAGATAGATCACAATCAAAAGCCAAGGACCAGAAGGTTCTATGTATTCACTTTCTCTGTTAACATGTGATTACATTTTTTGATTTTGTGTTTTATGGTGTTGAACTTTTTCCTTTTTCTCCCACCCTTTGGGTTTGGGTCTCCTGACAGGCACTTCGCAGGCTGGCTCAGAATCGTGAAGCTGCACGGAAGAGTCGTTTACGGAAGAAAGTAAGGTGTCTTAACTATTTTATACTTCTACTCCTAAGTATATTGGAGAGATAAAGGGTGTTCTGATGTCATACCAAGCTTTCTGTGTGCCAATAAGTCAATAACTAGGCCTTCACAACTAAACAGATCTTAACCATGTATTTTGTTGGAGATAAACATCATTTTCAATACAGATTGTCCATGTTGTAGATCTTGCATCAACCTCCCTACTCCCTCATTGTAGTTCAATGTTTCAAGTGTGATTTATCTAAATGAATGGTGCACAGCCTTTGATGTTTTAATCAATGTAAGTTTACCGAATTTTTTTTTTAATCTTATATCAAGTACTTTTGAAGATGCTGTATATTTGGTGTATGTGTTGTATGTTGTTAAGACACTCTAGGTGATCATGAAAGCTTGTAGATGATGTGAGATACTTTTTTTTTTTTTTTCTTATAATAAGTTTTAGTTTAATGAATGATTTGTGAGTCAGGGTCGTTGTGATGCTTTGGTCTTTTATTTGTTGGCATGCATTTTTTGTTAAGTCTGAATGGCTCCTCTTTTACATTTGCCTTACAAACTATACTAGTCATCATTCATTGAACCATATTTATGGTTAAATGGTATTATCTCTAATTCTATTTGTGTCCTTTATAATCACTCCAGTTTTGTTTACAAGGATTTTGGCCAGATCATCCTTTCTACCGATCCTTTACAACTGGATATTTGTACATTTTAGGTGATTTCTTGAGTCTTGGTAATATAGATAGCAAGATGTTGTTGCTCAAACAAGTTCTGAGGCAAAATATTGTGCTAGGTCTTTGATAACTGCCAAATATTTTCAGTCATCCTTCTTGTCACATTGAGGTGCCACCCTTGGCATGGTGGTAGAGTATCCAGCCATTGATAACAGTAATTTGGGATAGAGTTGATCCCACCTTACCTTTGTGGGGGTGGATTCTGAGCAATATTAAAAAAAAAAGTCTTCCTTCTTTATCTTGGATTTTACATTCACAATTTTAGTTTTCCATGGTTGGATAATTGAGATTGCAACTCATATTTTTCTTCTGCCCTGTCTTTCAAGAAAGAAAAATGCATCCAGAATTTTGTGCCCTTTATTAGTAAAATGGAGGTTGGCTTTCTAATTTCTTGTTCAATAACTAGTTTTGAGTTTGAATTGCAAACCTGTCTCTTGATTCTACCAGCTTGTGATTTGAGCTACAGTGAGCTAGTGAGTTGGATGCAATGTGTCATTCTCTTTCATTTCTAGTTACTTTACAAAGATGAGGTATTTAGAATTATTCACTTTAATAAATTATTTTTTATCTTACCATAATTCAATAAAATTATTAATGGATTTTAATCGAATTAACTAAGGTGCAGTTTAAACTTTTATAGATGAATTTTTCTTTTTACAATATTTTAACGATGCTGAGTTTTGGTAACATGAGACTCTGGAGTTTATCCCCTGCTGATTGATCTGTTGTGTTGAGTTGAAATAATTTCCGAGTCAACCTGATTATGTTATATGTAAATGTTAATAGCTGTGATGAGGACCTTGAGATGCATTTATGATTCATGGAAAAATAATGTAGAGTTAATTCACAGTTCATATATATATATGAACTGTGATGACAGTTCATATATATATATGAACTGTGATGCTTTTTCCATTTCGAATCAAGATGGATGAATAGACTTTCTGTGAATTTAACGCTGAAGTATAAGATTAGAAGGGACCTGAGATCTGATTCTAAACAATGATTTGAAGGTTTCCAATTTAAATGAAGTTATGGCCAATGAAAGAAAATGGTGGAAATGCAATTCTACATAGCAGAAACCAAATACTTGGGGTGAGAGTTTATGGATATACATTCATAAGTGGCTTCAGACCTGTAATTGACTTGTGCGCTTTGTGACGTATGGGTTCTGAAGCATAATGGCTAGCCCATTTGGATGGGTTATACCAGTGGAACTTCTCAAATCAGTTTCTTTTATAATCAGGATTGTCTTCTCTTGCACAGGCCTTGCCCTTTTGGGCTCATTAACAAGGAGAAGCAGTATTGACCCTATCTAGCTTGGTAGGTAAAGGGTGTAGCTCTAACTTTCATTTTTGAAATACACCTACCATGTCAATGAGTTATGTATGTGTCCACAGAATCTGAACCATTATTTTGGAAATATATAAGTTTAATCGTGGTGGCTTTCCTTGAGGTAAGTCCTTGGGGTGTTGCTCCTAGATTTTTTCTTCAAGAAGGCCTGAGCTGGCTAGCTCCCCTTGCTTGAGGCCCCAAAGTTCCTCTCTGTATTCAAGGGCATATAGACATTAGGATTGGGAAGCCAGGTTCTTTGGGAGGCCTTGCATGTCCACACAAGATCCTTTAATTTGTAGCTCAATCTTTAGTATCAGTGACTTTTCTGAGCAGATATCATTATCTTGGCTTCCTATTCTGGCTTCTATGTAAAAAATACTGAATGATTGATGAATATTTCTTATGCGTTCATGGGTTTATTTTTCATATTTTACATGTCATAATCTGATGCATATCATCTATTACTTCCATTTCTTCTTTTGATATATTCTTATTTGTTTGTAAAATTTCCTCTCTTCCTTGAGGGGCCAGTTTGTTTCAGAGTAAATGGAAAAAATTTCCTCCTATGTGGTTTTTACCTGGAAATAAGTGTAGCCTGAGGGAAACTAGCACAGCACATGATGTGTGTAGGTTTCACCACAAAATAATTTAATTATGGAATATAAGATGGATGAGAATTAATATTTGAGAGGAGAAATAAGAAAATAAGTTATTTGGAAGGGCGTTGCTTTCTATTCCTTGATTTCCGATATGAATCTCACCAAACTTGACAGAGATACAATCTTGCCTCGACGTATTGTTTGTGGAATCACACCTCAGACACTGGAAATGTTGCATATAAACGTTGATATTTTTAATTAATTTTGGAAAGAGCATTTCATTTGATATTTGTAGAGATGGTATGATTACTTTAAGAAATCTAAATAAAATCCATTTCCTTGAAAAAAGATTATCTCTTTTAGACGCTAAAGGTAGAAAATATAGTACAAAAGGATCATTTAGACCTTATGAAGATCCTTAGGAACCAATATTGTAAATCTTTTGGAAGGAAATCATGTAGATCTTGTAGGAAGAAATCTTGCATATCTTACAATTATTTTAAGGAGAAAATGAGAGCCTGTAGATCATATAAACTGGACCACCCACTAACTTGAAATTTATTCAAGTTGGACTGACATTCTAATGGGCTTTACTCTCAAGTCTTGACATGTAGGCTTCGTGGAGTAATGACTGCAGTTATTGACCTTTAGGCCCATCACTTTAGCTTTATAGAAAGCAATTCCATTTCTAAAACTCTTAGGCCATTGACTCAAGTATTCAGTCTCTTTACTCCATTGTTGACAACATAGATCGTTTTCTTGTTGCTTGTCACAACCTGCAACGGCGCACAAATTGGGCAGGTACCTTGCTGACTTGATTTTATGTCTCTCTTAAAATTAATTAGGAGTTTAAGTGTAAATTCATAAAGGTCATTGGAAATGTCAGTCCTTTTGATGACCATGTAGCAGAAGCTGTTCTGATGCTAGGTAAAGAGCACAAAATTATTTTTCCTAACATACCCACAGTTTAAATATGCTTTGTAAGGAGTACAATTATATAAATACTGAGTAGATGGACCACAAAATGATTTCCTTGTTGTTTGGTCGATAAGTTTTATAGAAAAACATGTTACAGAACCGAGTTAGACTTGCCTCACCTGATCAAGGCTGTTCAACATGCATTGATCTTCAATAACTATGGGATGGAATTAGTATGCTTCCTTCCCCCTTCTATCGTATGACTATAATTACGCTTCTCCTATGCCTTTTGACTGGTATTCTTGTTTGTCAGAGAACCTATATGACACTGGTTTGGATCATCCAAGTCAAAGCTACCCTGGAATCACATGAATTATGTTGGATCAGGTGGATGTTTCTGCATCATTACAATTACCTGCTTTATCTTCCTATCTGACTCCAGGGCCAATATGTTAGAACCTCCACCCACATGTCGATTTTGAAATTATTTACTTGTAAGAATTACTTCATTCATTTGAACTTTAAATTGAGCAGAGGTGAATGAGTTGATGAAGTCGTAAAATTTAAAAAATAGATTGCAAATTGATGGGAGTTCTACTCTGTGAATCCAAGTGAATTACTTAGTCTTTTCTTCCATGATTGCCGTATTATTTTTGTTGTCTGGCATATTGGAACTACCATCTTAAAATATGGTGTCAAACTTGGATGGTATGGCCATGGAGTAAGGATTTTCTGCCCACCATTGCTTTTGTAGTTGCTTAAATACAAAGAATGAACCATATAATTGGATGAATGATTGGCTTTGGCTTGGCACAGGCATATGTTCAACAGTTGGAGAATAGCTGGGTGAAGCTTTCACAACTAGAGCAGGAGCTTCAACGAGCGCCTCAACAGGTATGATGTACGTTTTCTGGTTAATTGTATGTTATCCTGGTAGAGGGCTATTGGTCAGAACTGTCTGAACAGAAAGGAGGTTCTTGAGAAACACATACCCTTTTGCACTACCCCATAGGTTGCCACTTCTTGTGCCTTAATAGTATAGTGGGTTTTATTTTGAATACAGCTTGCAGCTACCACTTTTTTTCCTCTCCTGCCTTTGGTCTTATTTTGAATGTATAAAAGAAATACTAATATATCCTACCTGATGTTATTCTTTATGTAAAATCTTCTTGGTGCAGGGTAGTTTTATTGGAAGCGGATACTCAGGAGATCAAACTCATCTGGTGGGTGGAAAAGGTAAGCATATTTTGGTTTATATGCTTATTGGTTGGCTCCATTGCCATTTCAAGTGGTCAGGAGAAATAGTTACGTCATATTGGTGACACAATTGGGATAATGTTTGGCTAAAGAAGCATAAATGAACGTAATTGCATGAATCATGATGGAAAGGCTAGATGAGCATGAACATTGGGCATAAATTTTATGATTTGAACTGTGTAACAAAATAAGATGGAAAGCTACCCAAGCAACAAAACCGTATGAGAGGAGAGAGAAGGAAGGAGAGATTGTAGATAATTCCTCCTCTTACTGCAGTATATATAGAAAGTGAAAGTCAGAAAAATAAAGGGACTAGGAGTTCTAGTTACAATCAAGGTATGGAGAGAAACTCCGACCCCTAGAAGATCTAAACTAACTAAATCCTAACCTCAGTCCACATAGGAGCAGCAGCAGGTAGTAATCATTAAAAAACAAATCTGATCAGATTAGATCTGAAAGTTAACACATTGAGTAGCTGTCACAATAACCAGATCTTGACGAGGATCTGAGCAGCTCTCGATAATGATAATCAGCACAGTAAATACCAATATCGATCAGAAGAGGATCTTGAAGAGGATTGTGATCAGCAAGATTCAGTAGTAGCAGTCACAATAACCAGATCTTGAAGAGGATCTGAATAGCAGCAATAGAGGGCAGCGGATCAGTGGTAGGTTCAGCAGTTCAGATCTGATTGTAGATCAGAATTTGACCAGCAGAGAGTAGATCCACTCAAGAACAGTCATTTTGGTAGCAAGTAGGGACAGCAACAGGGAGTAGATCAGAACAGATCTGATCCACTTAAGAACAAGAGTATTCGGCTTCAAGGAGGAGTAATCAGCAGCAAACCTTGATGATGATCAGGTCTGGATTAAGTACCAGATGTAAGCAGCAGGAAGTGTGTAGTAGCAGGAACAAAAAGAACCCAGAAACTAATAACAAGACGTAGCAACATCAGTGGTGGATGCACACCAGAACAGAGACCTTTAAACAACTCTCAAAATGGCACCCGCTCTGATACCATGTAACAAAATGAGATGGTAAAAATTGTGAGAGAGAGAAGAAAGGAGAGATCGTAAATAATCCCTCCTGCTGTATATATATAGAAAGCAAAAGTCAGAAAATAAAGGGGCTAGGAGTCTTAATTACAATAGAGGTGGGGAGAGAAACTCAAATTCCTAGAAGATCTAGACTAACTAAATCCTAAAATCAGTCCACATAGGACACTGATCTAATGATCAGCACCTATGCAGTCCAAAACATATCGGTAATGGGCCTAAGCTAAGTTAACCTATTCCCTTACAATAACTGCCCTTATATTGTTAACAAACTGGAAAAAAGCAATGGCTGATGGTTACCATTTATGGATGTTGGTCAGTTAACTGCCACGTTTTGAGGCCAATGTGTCACTTGACTCGTCTGGTTGATTTCTTTCATGAATGAAGGTATTCTGGTATTCAAATCTATTTTGAAGAAGTATTTCAAAGGGGTTATTGAACTTTCTCTGTTGAATCTTAGAAGCGTTAAATGCAGTCTTTTAACTTAATTTTTGACAGAAAATTCCTTTTCCCTTCTTGCTTGGGCCTTCTTGTTCAAAGTGTGGATAATAGACCAATCTACTTGCAAGTTGCAAGTTCTTGGCCAAGAAATGTGACTTCACGTCAGTGTACTGAAATCACTTTATTTTGGCACCAGCACCTGCTTCTATTGGCAGAAAGGATTGTTATGAATTTCACTCCCTGATTTGCTATTGGTGGCTCTACCATTCTACGAGGTTGTGCATGTATGTAGGGGACAAGCTTCTGTTGAAACTCCTTTTAATACTGAACTAATGTAGTTTTTGTTTTTTTTTTGTTTTTGTTTTTTTAATTCTTTCTGGTTTTGTTTGTTAAATTGTTTATAATATGTATCATCAGATTGTTTGGTTTATGTAGCTTCTTCTTGATAATACTTTCAGGGGCTTTAGCATTTGATATGGAATATGCGCGATGGCTCGATGAACATCAACGGCATATCAATGAATTGAAAGCAGCTGTAAATTCTTATGTGGGAGATAATGAGCTAAGCCTTCTCGTTGATAGTGTGATGGCACATTATGAAGAAATATTCAGGCTAAAAAGCATAGGTGCCAAGTCTGATGTATTCCACATGCTTTCAGGCATGTGGAGGACACCTATTGAGAGGTGTTTCATGTGGTTGGGAGGTTTCCGTTCCTCTGAACTTCTCAAGGTTATAGTTGATTGATATCATGGGCCGCGTCTTCTTTCGGGTTGTGTTAGTTAATGTCACATTCTCATCTACTTCCTGATGTCATTGAATTCCATTGAATCAGATACTTGGAGGCCATCTTGAACCTTTGACAGATCAGCAGTTGATGGGCATATGCAATCTGCAACAGTCCTGCCAACAGGCTGAGGATGCTTTGTCTCAAGGGATGGAAGCTTTGCAACAATCTCTTGCAGAGACCCTTTCGTTTAGTTCTCTTAATCCTTCTGGCAATGGAAATGTTGCTCATTACATGGGCCAGATGGCACTTGCAATGGGCAAGCTGGGCATGCTCGAGAACTTCCTTCACCAGGTAAGATGTATTTGCCGTGCTTCGCTCGCTATACTGCATGTGTATAATATGTCCCCAAGTAATTTTATGAACAGGAAATTTATGAATTATGGGGTTGCATTTCTTTCTGTTTTAAGCAATTTATTAGTCACTCAACATTTCAAAATAGCAAATGACGCTGAGCATTGTGGCAACAAAGTATATGATATTCAAATTATTTGGGATTAATATTATATTTGTATGTGACATTATAACCAATTTTGCCTGGATAAGCTTGATGCTCAAACCAAGATTTGGACCTTGAAAGTCCAGATATAATGGTAAAATCTAAGCAATGTTTTCTCTGTTATTAGGCGGATCTTCTGCGGCAGCAGACATTACAACAAATGTATCGTATATTGACCACCCGGCAAGCTGCCCGTGCCCTGCTTGTTATTAATGACTACTTATCGCGATTGCGGGCACTCAGCTCATTATGGTTGGCACGCCCTAAGGACTAGTTTGAAAGTCCTTCCTTGTCTTGCTGGTTTTGATGAGATGGATTTTATCAGGAGTGTAATATCTACAAGGAGCACCTGCAAATCCCTGATGCTGCTTTATAGTAGGATGAATGCAATACACAATTATGTCGAAATGAAAGAATTGCATTGCAATTTTGCCAAAGGATGTAGGTAGGCATTCTGTTGCTCCTCTTGTATTAGTGTGCTACATCTGATATTTAATCTGAAAGTGCTGTGCATAAAATCTGAATAGTAGTTTTTTTGTTTTGGTAAAAAATCTGAATAGTAGTTAATGGAAGAAAATTATGCCCATTAATAGTTGTAAGCTGTTTTTTTCACAATCTTTTGATGCAATATCAAACAGTCTGGCTATTGGTTAGGAAAATTTCTTATCAAAATTTCAGTATTATAGCTGGTGCTCTCAAATACGTCTTGAGTTTTTTTGCAATTTTTTGGCCATCTTTTTGGTTGGTTAATCTTCTTATTTTGTGATACTAAACCTTTTCTGAATTGATATTGCAAAGAGAACTGAGAACTACTAATGAGAAAGGGAAGAAAAGGGGAAAAAAAATTGATGCCAAAAAGGAGTTTGTGTATTTCTGTTAGCTGCCTATCAGATTGTTAATTGCTTGACTTTGGCTTGGTAAAAAAGTGTATGCCATTCAAATTGTTACTAAACTATATTGCCCTCATAATGCCTGCATTCAAAACTATTTTGTGCTCATAATGCCTGCAAACATGCAGATATAATATCATTGCAATGATTTTATTTTTTTGTTGTCTTAATAAAATGAATGATGCATCATTTCAACATCACGTGAAGTGGCCCTACCTTTGTGAGAAATACTAGACTAGTGCTGCTTGCCGATGACAATTGTAAGTTACAACGGTTGATCTAGCTACTCAGTAAAATGGCCCCACTGTAAAACAATGGAACCCAATGGATTGAAAGGCTGGCTAAAGTCATAACTTACGACATCTTCGGCCCCAGTGTTTTTTGAGTGGTTGCATGGGTGAAGCACAGTAACCCTGCAAAATTATTAGTATCCTTGCAACATTAGTAGAACCTCTGTTAAGATCATCTAGATATTGGATTAATTTGACTTCCTATGTATTACAATGTATGGATTGGTAGATACTGCATTGATTGGGGAGGCGTCAGTTGCCAATATTGAATAATTTGTTATTTTGGTTTGAAAAGCTGCTGTAAGATAGTTATCTGAACAGAATAATGCATCAAAAGAACTGGAGCCAGTGTCCTTAATCCCATCTTGTTATTAGTTTATTATTATTATTATTGGAGATGATATATGAGATGGGTTGTACAACATGACTGCTGATCGAGCTCCTAACAAGACATACGGTCCTTAGAGGTTCTCTATTTAACTTTCTGATGTCTGCGAGCTTTGCTGATCTGCTCCCTCCTTGAGTATTGCTTTTCCCTTGGTTTTCCTGCAAACCAAAAATCAAGTAGCATTCACTAGTCATATTATATATGTTCAGACAAAAGTAACTTCAGGCTTTTCAAAAAACATGTGAAGTAAATATACCTGAAACCCTTTTTGGTTTTGGTTTGGGAATTGGGCTTGTAACTCGAGGAAAGAAGACTCCAGTTCCGGAAATGGTGCTACTTATGTTGGGCTCCATATGATTTTCTAGGTTAACATGTCCATGTCTCCGATAGGCGAAGTGACTCTGCCTTGGTCCAACTGTAGTGTGGGTTGGTAGGGTGGTTGAACTGAGGGATTCAGTAAGGCAGCCTTCATTGTCGTCTGCTATCAAAAGCAGCGTCTGCTTCTTCAGATGAGCAAAGAGGTCATCATAGTCTTCGTCGATGTGGCTATGGGTGCCTACTTTCATGGTTTCAATGGGGGAGAGGCTTCCATGGGTGTCCATGAGAGGATAGGCTGATATGGATGGGAAGAGAAGAGATGAGGGATATAAAGGGGGGAGGAAGACACAAGGAAATCGAGTCATTGTCAGGGTGTTTATGTAACGTATAATTGGATGTTGAAATGTGTGACGTTGAAATGTATATCACGTTATTAAAGGAGTATTTCAAGGGTTTCTGACTCTGGAACTGTTTAGATATTGTCAGAAGGGAGTGATTTTCTATATAATTCTAAATGAGAGTGGGATTCAAATCCTCTCATTTCCCTCATGTCAACATGAGAAAATTCAGTGGATGACGTATATGTATGCTAATACATTGAAATGTGGGCACGGTAAACTATAGCCATTGGATTTCCTCACCCGGCATGAGGGGCATGCGAGGATTAAAATCCGTGAGAGCGCCCCCCTTCTCTCACACCCTACATGCACACACACAAGGGTAGGGATGTAAACGGATCAAATTCAAATGGGGTATACCACTGTTCTATGTCGAATTTGTTTACCAACTATGTTATCCAAATCTAATCATGGATTTATAAAAACGAAATTCAAATTCTAAAAGCCAAATTTGAATCTGAAAAATGGATTATAATACAAATGTGATGGAAAATAAGAGAAAACCTTGGTTTAAAACAAATGTATCCTGTCGGTTTGACTAATATCTAAATTACCATCTGAATTCGGCACTTGCTATCTGAATTCAAGTTAGATCCAGATTTTTGGTTATCCATTTACATAAGTACATCCATACCCAAGAGTACCCTAAGGCTGGGTTTGGTATCCATTCTTAAAATGTATTCTTAGAAAGGCATTCTCAGAATAGAGAATGCATTTATGGAGTGAGAGTTAAGGGTGTTAATAGGTTGGTTTGGGTCAGGCATAATTGTTCCCTACCGATTTAAGACATAGGACTGTGATCACACCTGTTTAGTTAATCGTGTCCTCATAGGTTGGACATTGAGTTATCGGTCTATAATTGGGCTCATACCAAAAAGATACAAGCGATTTAATTGGGCTCGTACTAACGGGTCTATAATTACGCTCATACCAATTGGTTCAGTTTTGAATGATTAATCCACTGATTTCTAATTGATAAGTAATCAACACAACCAAAGACACATAATTATAGACTTCCATTCTTTTTATTTTTTTGGTCATTAGTCAATGTCGGACTAAAGTCACGGAGACAACAAAGGAAGGAAGTGTATGGAGTGTGAAAAACTTAGTACCGCATCGATGAGAGAAAGAAAATAGTAGAGAGAGTTTTTATAAAAGGAGGATCCAAGGAACATGAAAGGTCAAGGGACATGGATGAAACTTCAAATCCACTTAGGAGTGGGGTTTCGTTCCT
Organism: Protea cynaroides; assembly: GCA_028583415.1. Taxonomy (NCBI): domain Eukaryota; kingdom Viridiplantae; phylum Streptophyta; class Magnoliopsida; order Proteales; family Proteaceae; genus Protea; species Protea cynaroides. Next base: position 24,145,714 of record CM053273.1, read on the forward strand.
TTTGAGGGGGACTGAAACCCTCTCCCGCGGCAGGAGGTTCCTGCCGCTGATCCAAGGGCTGGGGATCAGTCGGCCCGTCTACCAATACATGGAGAGGTGGGCCGGCTGAAATCCCGCCCTTGGCCGGCGGCAGGTGGGCGGGAGAGGATTTTTTTGCTTTTGAGGGAGAGATACTCAAGATCCGGAGTTCCTTTGCTAAGGGGAAGACCAGATAAACTTTTCCCTAAAAGAGACAGTTAAGAGAGGCACAAGGCCACTTAACCGGCCTTTCATCGGTCGGCCTAGATTAGTTTAGGAGAGTTTCAATATTTAGTTTGGTTTTCAGTTGTGCCATATTGGTTTTTTGGTCAAGGCCAAGAATGATCAGTTAATAGCTTAATACATCATCTAAGATTTTGATTTGCTTGTTTATTCAATAATTGGCCCGATTTCCTTTTTTTTTTTGTCGGACCTGATCCGTTTAATGGATGCGGTCTAGGTTTTGACACCCCTAGTGAGAATGAGTTAAAGTGTGAGGAATTTCCATTATGTGTTCAGAATGCATAAGGGTTAAAGTGCGTTCCAAAATGGGTTGTGTTCTTGTTCTCTAACACGATCTAAGAACGAAAATACATATCAAACGTTTTTTTTTTGTCATTTCAAAATGTGTTTTGCTAAATGTATACCAAAAACAGTCTTAACCAGAGGAGATGATTTACCATTTTTTAATGGAATATTGGTAATTCCACGCTTCTTGCCAGTGGGCGCTTGCTCTTTAGTCTTTAGTCCTTGCTGTTTACGGTGGGCAGGAAGGGTCTATTAGCTAGTTGTCATCAATAACGCGGGGTCATTGCTGCTGATCTTTCGAGAGAAAAAAAAGGATATTCCAGTATACGAGACTCCCGTTACTGTAGGTTCTGGGGAGGGTAGAATGTTACTATATCTTTTTTTGTTAACTCTTAAATCTTACTAACTTGAGAGATGTGGACCCCACACGCCAAAAAAAAAAAAAAAGAAGAAAAAGTTAGGGGGTAAGGAAAATTATCTGCTATGACTCTGTTTGTTTAAATTTAGAAAGGTAGAAAACGAAAATGTAAAACAGATTTTTCTATGTATTGTTTTAACCAAAATGCACAAAAAAGATGCAAAGTAAAAAAGAAATTTTAAGAGAAGAAAATTTTCATGCAAAAAATTGTAATAGAAGAAAATTTTCAGGCAGAAAATTGTAAGAGAAATTTTTTTTCATGCAGAACTTGTTTATTTATTTATTTTTTTACAAGGAAACGAACAGGACCTTCCACTCCCTTACTTTGATTGGGTATGACTTTATCCATTCCTTGAGCTTAGCAATTAGTTAATCATAGGCGAATTTTAGTTAATGGTCATGTACTAGATGTACCAAGTTATCATTGCATACCCCAAGATATTATCCTCGCGATCTCTCCAATGGTTGGGCCACCTAGTGAGGGATCTGACGGTTAAAGATTTACACCAAACTTCACAAGTTGGCAACTACCATTCCACTGTAGGCATTCGGATCCGAATTGTCTTTTCCCTGTACTTCAAGGAGGAGGGAGACGCCCCCGTTGGATGGCCGACACGTGGTTCTCGGGAAAATCCGAGCCCATGTCCAAGCCGACACCCCCTGTCGGCTCGAACGTGGGGCTCAGATTTTTCTGAAAGCCACATGTCGGCCATCAAATGGGGGCGTCTCCCTCCTCCCTAAAGTACAGGGAGGAGACGATTTGAATCCGTAGGCGTTCACCCAATAGGTAAAAAAGTATGAATACAAACAAAAGGAATTACAGATGCATGACAAAGCCCTAATAGTACTTGTTCATGCCTGATGCAGTAGTTCGTCCCTAAAAGCCTAACGAGTTGTGCCCATAGTTGTTTAATTATACAAATAATTCATGAATTATTTGGGCCAACCAAATTATACGAATTATTCTCTCGAATAAATATTTTTTCCAATGATTCTGAGAAATTCTTACTTTTTTGGAATATATTTAAATATCAAATTTAATTCTTTTTTCTCGAATTATAGGATTAATTCGGTGTAATAAAAAAAAATAAAATTAATAATTTGGCATAATTACTCACACAGTCAAAAAGAGTTATCTATTTCTGCAAGCCAAGCTGACCTTGGGCAAAACTGAGATCTTAGGTCTCTTCGCCTCAATCAAGTCAAGTGAATACGTTATCTGTCTAGCTCATAGAAGCTTGCCTTGTCCGAGGAAGAAGAAGACGAGAACTCTTTGGTATTGATATGGGTGATAGAAACCCCTCAATAAAGTGTCGAAGCATGTATGACGGCTAATGCATCTGAAATGTTAATCAGAACCGATCGCTGCACCGAGGATTGCTAAATCTGACGCAGGAACCTCGGAAGATCGTAACCTGGGTGGATTGGAACCTCAGAGGGTCAGAACCTCAGGACCTCGTAGGGTCAGAACCTTGGGACCTCATAGAGTCAGAGCCTCAAAAGAATGAAGCCTCGGATTGGTGGAGCCTCAGGCACCACGAAACTCAATGGGCGAGGCATCACCATTTACACTAGCGGTAATACAATGGAGGGCCCCAGTCGAGAAATCCTCTTTCCAAGCATGAAGATTCTCTACGCGTTGACCATGGAGCAATCAATGCGATCCGACAACGGATTCAATTCCCGAATGACTCAGCATGGAGGGACCTTCTTAATTTCCACATCAGCGGACGTGGATCACACTATCAGGGAGGACATCTGGCCTCATCAAGAGAGATGTCAAACATTCCAAACTTGGACCATCTCTAGCCTATATATTGGAGGATGGACATAGGTAAACATAAACTGAATTCCAACCTCTACACTCAGATAGAGAAAGCTACCAGAATCTTCTTTGACAAAATGGATAGTCTTCTGAGTCTATTTCATACTGTTTGTTCATTGAACTTACTTAGGCATCGAAGTGACCAGAGGGTGTAACCACCCGACCATCATTACAGTGCTTTTACTTCCTGTGCAGGAGAATCCGGCGAGCTAAAGGACCTCAATTCGGTGCTACACAGGTATGAACATCCTAAATTGAGATATGGACTAAAAATACAAAATTTCCCTTTTCGATCAAATAAATCAACAAACAAGTTTTGCAATTAGTGATAAAAATAAATAACGATTTTTAATACTAATAAAAATAGTAGTTTGTCAATACACATATATTTCCATAATTATTAATAATTATTAAGTCACTAGCAATGAATCATTATTCAATTAGGTCAACCCTCAACGTACATGAAGTTTTATCATAGAAAATAATAGAATCGGGTTTACTTTAACCTTGCTTCCCCTTAAAGAGATTCTCCATGGATACATGCACAAGGTATTGTCATTGTCAAAATTCGCCATGTACTACTTTCTTTTTAATGGATAGGAAGAGGATAGTGGTCCATAGCTTCAGTGAGCTTTCTCCCAGGGGGGTGTAAAATGACTGAGGTGGAGAGGTTATTTTACACCAGACCCATGTGAAGGTGTAATGGCACAGGGAGATGTTGCCGGACAGTAATCTTTTCCCTCTTACTTTGACTAGAAAAAGAAATTATTCATGGGTGTATGTAATGGCCAATGGTTATACAAATTATAATTAAAAAAAAACCCATTAACTATGGTGGTTAATTAGTGATAAACTTTTACCCCAAAAAAAAAAAAAAGGTGATAAATCACTACAAAAAAAAAAGATTTTTTGCGGCGGTAATAACCGTTGAATACTGGCAAACCAGTCCTTATATCTTTAAGCAACGGTTAAAAGAACCGTTGCAAAAGTTTCACTAAAAGTGCCGACGCAAATAATAAGCGGCGGGTTATGGTACCGCTAAGAGTGTTAAATGGTTTATAGTAGGTTTAACGGTCCGATCCGGTGCGCTGCGATGTGGAAGAGGGTAAAACCAAAACTGAACCCATTAATTAAACGATATCAAAATTGAAACCAGAACCAATTAGTAATCGATTTCGATTTATCGATTTTTAAACGGTTTTTAATTAATCGATTTTGCTTGAGGTGTATAAACGGTTTAATTAAACGGTTATTAATCGATTTTTCATATTAAAAAAGAAACATGTGCAATCCTATGCTCCCCTTGGTGATGGAGATGTCGTTGACCAAAAAATACACCTGAAAAACCTCTCCAAAGTTGTATTCACAAAACTTCAAAAAAAAACTCCATTGACATAAAAAATAGTTGTATTATTGATATAGGTATAAGGTTATAGTAATTCATAAGTAATGGACATTATCATAATAACCATTATAAAAAACCTGAAATGCCAAGATAGTATTATATTCTTCATATGATCTCTCTATTAATAAGAGCAAAAGGAGGTTGGGGAATGGGGAGAAGATTGCATCTCAAGTCCTATACATGTTTGGCATGGAGACTTCATTAAATACAGAAAAATCATTGCAAATAAACTGCTAGATTTCATTCCAAAGAGAAATCCGTCTCGACCTTCGTATTAAAGTATGATTCTCAAGTCCTTTTTTTTATTCCTAACTCCATTTTAGACTCTCCTTTTGAGACCTCTCAGTTAGTGACTGATCGGGCAAATGAGTTCTCTGGTCTTGATCCCCAGACAGCAATCAAAGATCCACAATTTCTTCTTCTTCTTCTTCTTCTTTTTTTTTTAAAAAAAAAAAAAAAAAAACTTCAAAAGATTACTTGCAGGTGGATTTTTAGTTTGACTTGAAATTGGTTTGGCTTGCTAAGTCCTCAATACATGCATCATAGACCTAAGGTACATGTAAGTATGGTATGGTTTAGATCGTTATCTACAGTGAGCACTGAGCAGTAGTGAGCATACCTTTTGACGTCCTCCGACGTTCAGCACCAGCAGTGAGTAGTCTGACTCCACTCTCCAGACTCCAACAGCTCAAACATTAGACTCAAAGTTAAAAGAATGAAAATTGAAATGGGAATGACAGAGTTCAGAATCGAGAGACTCTCTTGACTGTTGTTATGCTTAATATGCTTTCCAATTTTTTTGTTTTTGTTTATGTTTAATGGTTTAGGCCTTTGGGAATTTGGCTTGGGTCTTGGGAAATTAGTATATTAATTGGGTTAGGGTCTTAGAAAATAGTATATTAATTGGGGTTGGGGTTGGGATTTTCAATCTTGGAAATGAGATTAGCTTTTATTCTTTTACGATTTACATGATTTACACGGTTTATAGTTTATTCGATTTAATTGGTGTTTAGCCGGTGTAATCCAACGGTTTAAACTGTTCGGTCCAATTTCGGTAAATGGTGTCAAATTTCAAATCAGAATCAAACCGACTACTAAACGGTCTCACGGTTCCAATGTAAATGGTTCAGTCCGATTTCGATAAACAGTTCTTGTCCAAATGTTGAACCCTTAGGTACCGCTCATGTTTCGTATATTTAGGAGGTGGTATTTTAATGGCGGTCTAATAATTGCCGCAAATAATCAGTAGTGTCGGTTAGTTTCCGTCTCTAAAAGTGTACCAATTTGCATTATTTTGAGGCGGTTTTGTATACCGCCTCCAATAAGTGTACATAGGGACCGATTTTAATTAAAGGCGGTTCTATATCCGCTGCTAAATTGTGATAGTCTTTACGTTTACCGACGGTTTAGTTAACCGCCTCTAAAGTATAGTTTTTTAAAAAAAAAAAAAAAGTGCCCTACCAGGGGATTGCCGTTACCTGATATTTGCCTCAGATATGTACACTCATCATTCACATATACTAACAATTAAATAGATGCATAAAAATAGTAACTTAATTTAGAACCATAACTAGCTATAAGAAATGAATTTGGCTAACAGAGTGGAAAGATCTCACTCACACATTGTCATGTAACTTCCCAAATTATATTATTATCTACTAAACTTAATTGCAACATTGAACAAAATGATGAATACAATAGAGCACTATATTCTTTTACAGAAGCAACATCTAAATATACTCGTTTATGAACCACAATTCATTCCATTGGAAAATGCATTGATCGATCTCTTAAAATACATATAACACTATTCAACCTACCTCTACATGCAGCTTGAATTTGTACAGCAGAACGTTGCAACACAATGAAGCTTTTCTTAGCTAAGTAAGATCAGAGTTTCCTCTGAAAAATTCTTGCAGATCTCCCTAAAATCTCAACCCTATGGGCATCAAGTTTGAGGGTTTGGCCAACCCTAAGAAACACCTTTGTTTTGCCTATATGCAAAGATCAAACTAGATCAGTTAAGGATTAAACTTTCCCAAAACCTATCCAGGAGAACTATGTAGAAGACACTGAGAGTCTGAGACAATTGAACCGACAGCAGTACCATGAAATTAACTAAAAGCATAGAATCAACACCTTTGAAGGAGGATAGACAAGATTTACCAATATTTGCCTCAAATATTAGCAATTGTATCAGTTACCTTCCATCTAAAACCACAAGGGCCAGGATGCCAAAACGACTTAGAAACTCACAAAATGTTTCGTAGTAGGATATCCAGCATGGGTTATCCTAATTGCTTCCATGACACCCTGAATAGAAAAATGAAAACATTTATTGGTGAAACTAGAGAAACAAATAGAGCTTTTGTAAAAAATCAAGCAAAATGTTACAGAGAGCCTTTGTCAAAGAGTGAAAGAAAACCACACAGTAAAATCAAGCAACCAAAGAAAGCCATTGTCAAAGATAGTCTTTGTCACTATTCAGCTGTCTGTCTGTCACTATTGTGATGACTGGAAGATGGAACCTGCATGAAGTTTCAACATGTTTGATAGACAGTAGCATAGAGTTACTTTGATATGTTTAACATACCTTAGTAATGTACATAAAAGTATCAAACAGAGATCCAATTTGAAAGTTAAAACCAAGGTATAGCTTTAATCTCTAATTATTAAATCAAAATTAGACCAACTAGCGAATCCATAGAGTTAATTGACTTCCAACCTATTGAAACCAGTCTTCCTCAAATTTGCATGGGTGGGTATAGAGTCCGACCCAGTGATGGATCGGATTGCCCATGTACCCGGATCAGTCAGGTCCAATCATATTTACATGACGACATCTTAAAACAGGATGCACATCGTCTCCTCCTAGTGATTCTGGGAGTACGCGACAACCTATTTCGGATGGCTGCCACGTGGCTCTCGGTTGAATCCGAGACCCACGTTTGAGCCGACAACCCCTGTCGGCTCGACTTGTCGGCTGGGTGTCGACTCAGACGTGGGTCTCGAATTTACTGAGAACCACGTGGCGGCCATACAGGGTAGGTTGCCACTGTCCTCCCAGTGGTACTGGGAGGACAGGATGCAAATCCCTTAAAACACGGCCGAGTTGACTCCTAACCTGGCTTTAGCTAGTAGGTAGGCAGCCAGCTGTTTCTCTATGCTCATCATTCAATGCTCAATCTTAGAAGTCATTCTTTTCAAGAATCCGAATCGTCTCCTATGCATACGGGCATAGGAGAGGAGACGGAGACCGTCGGATGACCGCCACGTGAAAATGCGATCATCCGACGGTGTTAACCAAAATTGAAGAAGACGAATCTGGTGTGCGTCTTATACACTGGAAAACATACCCATTTTGAATCTGTTTCTAAAACAGCAAAGCGAGGCAAAAGGAAAGAAGACTGGTTTCCTGGGAAAGAGAAGAGGTGGAGAGGAGGCGGAGCCCGGATTTACGAACCAGAAGGCATATCCATAAGACGAATCGGAAGGGAGGAGGAGAAGACCAACCAGAAGGGAGGAGGAAAAGATGCACCAGATTCGTCTTCTTCAAAGGGTTGAAGGACGGAGATTGGAGGCAAACCAGGGATCTGTGGTTTAGACGAGAGAGAATACGCAGCAGAGACGAGATTGGAGGGAAAAAAAAACAGAAAACCCCTCCATGAATCCCACCTAATCTCTTGCAAGTCTGTTTTACAAGTATGTTTCTCCTCTCTGTGAAGGACGGAGACGAAGAGGGACAAATTTTTCTTCAGTTGAAGACGCAGCAGATACAAGATTGGAGGGAAAAAAAAACAGAAAACTTTTTCTCTTCAAGTTTGTTATAGGATCTGTTCTCGTTAGTTCTATTTGGTATGGTGGATCCGCACTAATGAATCTGATCCGGGTTCTCTGCTGTTTTTTTTTTGGGCTTCTAAGCTGGTTTTCTTTATTTTTATTTTGGACTCCATCTGTCATTCCTTTTGAACCTACTTTGATAGCTCGTTTAAAAAATTTGATTAACAGTTCTCTTCTTATTGATATTGGGTTGACAACATTTCCTGTCATGTTTTTCTTGCTTTTACTTTCTTTGGCATGATGTTGTCTCTGGCCTTGTTTCCATTTTTTTCTCGGTCATCCTGGTGTGGGCTTGATCTGTTGTTGACACTTGAGATTCATTTCCTTTGTTTCTTTTTTATTTTGGATTGATAGCATTTTTTTTTACTTTTCTGGTGTTTGCTTTTTTTTTTTTTTGTCTCTATCGATGTGTGGTTTCTTCGCATTTTCTGTTTTCCTACATGGATATTGATCTGACTGTGTAACTATGAGACTTGGGTATTGAACAGATCCAGTTTGCCTGAAGCTTCAACCTGCTTCTTGGAGAGGGGAAAAAGACGAACCAGAAGGCATACATCAAGCACTTATACATGCAAATGAGCTAACTATCAGATCACATTTTGTTAATTTCACTTTCTACCCATAAGCGAAAAAGGCAGAAGTGATGATATTCGTACTGTGATGATATTTAGAAGAATTCCAAGGCATCAACATTTCATGAAGCAGGCTAAATTACTCTTCCAATTGATGAATGCCTTGTTCCAGTAGAAGGATACAGGTGCTTGAAACTTTAGTGTTTAATTCAAAAGAAACTGCATGTGTCATATGAGTTCATGAAATTAATCAAAACAATGGATTTAGGAGTTAAAGGTGATCAAACATGGGACAGTTGATGGAAAGGTAAAGGTGTTGCCATTGACTAGTATCCATGATTGTTGAATCATCTCATAAAGCTTCCTATGGTCTAAGGTGCTCTCATAAACCAGAAAAGATGTGCTATGCATTCAATGGAACCCGTAAGATTTGTAAGAATAAAGTGTCGGATTTGTGATAAGGGTAATTCCCAAAAAGTATGAAATTTCATTTAGCTGCTAAATGTTATTTCAAAGTCCTTTCTAATACATCGAATTATAACGTACTGATTTTTTTTCTTACGCGGAGATACTTCTGTTCTAGGCATGAAATCTGTTGTTGCATCAGTTAGTGGGTACCATGGTATGGAGCGATTTAAACTCATCAAGCTTATGTAGGGACAATGACAAGATCAAAGACGCATTTGGTGAGTTTTAGTTGGAGTTCATCTCTCATTTTGTCTTTAGGATGAGTGATTCAAGAAAGAATTTAGCGCACACTAATCCATAAAGCCCCGGTTGTTATAAATAGAAGTGTCAAGGCAAAAGAAATGTATGGTGTTGTGCAAATATGAATCGTGTACTGCGTCTACTAATGCTCAGTTTCGAAAACCATGCTAAACAGCCGATATTGAGTACTGATGGAGCTATGGAGTAAGACAAATTAATGAGTGTTCTTTGCAAAGTCTGCTTTCAACAATATTATGTTTTTAACTTTTGAGTTAGCCAGCAAGATTTCATTGGTGGAATCTTTTCTGCTTTCCTTGATCACTGTGCTTGATTTAGTGAAACTTCTAATATGCTCTAAATAGCAGAGATTCACTTGTGAACATTTCATTTATGTACCATCCTAGCTAGTCTTTTAGACTTGTTAAGTTGTTATAGCTGTAAATTGGTGCTGCTTATAAGTTATGACGTAAAGTACTGCAATTTTAAGACTTCAACATAATCTGCAACAAGATTATCTGCAACATATATAATCACTTGTGAACATTTCATTTATGTACCATCATCGTTGTGTTTGCTAATGATCGACTTCAACATAATCTGCAACAAGATCATATACATACTAAAACCCAACTCCAAACTGTCCAATAAGATTGAGATCACCACTTGTTTGCATTTTCTCGACAAAGGCTGCATGTCAAGTTAAATTATATTCAATAACTATTCATTCCATTCAATAAGAAAAAAGTGGAGCAAAAGCTAAGTTCCATTTCCAGCAAAATTTCCTGCATCTCAATGGTTCCCGAGTTCTTGATCAGAGATCCTCTTTTGTCATTCCTATACCTCTGTCACGAATAGAAAGCACTTTCTTTTCTTTGTCTAATTTAATCTGCATTTTGTTATATTAAAAAAAATCACCAAGCTTCCAAAAAATCATTGAGTAAAGTGCAATTTTAAGAATTTTATATTTCACCAGGGCCATTTACTGACCAGGATCTCAAGCTTCGTGTTATCACCTTCACCCAAAACCTCCTTTTCTGTAAGGGAAAGGAACCTGATCTTATCCAACGCCTGATATAGAATAAACAAATTCAAATAAAATCAGCGCCATACAGAACTACCGAATAAACAAATATTTAACAACACCTAAGGGTTCAGTAAGTACAATAAAGGCTTAGTAAAATCTTCTTACATCAGAAGCATTGGAGATTAGCTCCCTTAAGAAAGTCCCAAGCAATTTATCATATAAAACAGTCTTTCTTCTCCAATGATAAAAAAGCCATACATAAATAAAAAAAAAAAAAAAAAAAACCTGCAAACACCAGAAAAGTAAAAAAAATGCTATCAACCCAAAATAAAGAAGAAACAAAGGAAAAGAATCTCAAGTGTCAACAACAGATCAAGCCCACACCAGGATGATCGAGAAAAAAATGGAAACAAGGCTAGAGACAACATCATGCCAAGAAAGTAAAAGCAAGAAAAACATGACAGGAAATGTTGTCAACCCAATATCAATAAGAAGAGAACTGTTAATCAAAATTTTTAAGCGAGCTATTAAAGTAGGTTCAAAAGGAATGACAGATGGAGTCCAAAATAAAAATAAAGAAAACCAGCTTAGAAGCCCAAAAAAAAAAACAGCAGAGAACCCGGATCAGATTCATTAGTGCGGATCTACCATACCAAATAGAACTAATGAGAACAGATCCTATAACAAACTTGAAGAGAAAAAGTTTAAGATTGAACCTAGGAAAGAAGACACCGACTACAAGCTCCATATCAGATTTGTAATGGTGAGAAAACTTACTTGGTCCAAGACCTAGAGCTCAGGAAGCTGTAGAAAACAGAAATGACTTCCACCATTGAAATGCCAACATTGCAAGAGATTAGGTGGGAAAAAGTTTTCTGTTTTTTTCCTCCTCCAATCTCGTCTCTGCTGTGTCTTCAACTGAAGAAAAATTTGTCCCTTTTCGTCTCCGTCCTTCACGGAGAGGAGAAACAGACTTGTAAAACAAACTTGCAAGAGATTAGGTGGGATTCACGGAGGGGTTTTCTGTTTTTTTTTCTCCCTCCAATCTCGTCTCTGCTGCGTCTTCTCTCTCGTCTAAGCCACAGATCCCTGGTTTGCCTCCAATCTCCGTCCTTCAACCCTTTGAAGAAGACGAATCTGGTGCGTCTTCTCCTCCTCCCTTCTGATTCGTCTTCTCCTCCTCCCTTCCGATTCGTCTTATGGATATGCCTTCTGGTTCGTAAATCCGGACTCCGCCTCCTCTCCGCCTCTTCTCTTTCCCAGGAAACCAGTCTTCTTTCCTTTTGCCTCGCTTTGTTGTTTTAGAAACAGATTCAAAATGGGCATGTTTTCCAGTGTATAAGACGCACACCAGATTCGTCTTCTTCAATTTTGGTTAACACCGTCGGATGATCGCATTTCCACGTGGCGGTCATCCGACGGTCTCTGTCTCCTCTCCTATGCCCGTACGCATAGGAGACGATTCGGACTCCAAAACTATTGGGATCTTCATCTTGTCCAATGCCAAAATATCTATTTTGAGGTATAACATGTGATGAAATCACAGATCTTCATGGTCTATTATATCTCCTCATTGTCTTATCTAGCTCTGGTATTTTGGCTATGCATCAACCCGAATGAAGATAATTTCAACAATTATCTCATTACACTCTGATAATATTTTTGATACCTCAACTAATTGTTCCACAATAATTTCCATGTGATCTCATTAAACTTATGTTTCTTGGACGTGACTGCTAACCAACATCATCAATGAATCTTGTTGAATTCTTCAGACATGAGAGGATATCCCAAAAAAGATAACTCAATGTTTTAAAATAATCACTCTCCCACGAGTGTTATGAAAATACGTTACTTTTACAGTTCCAATCAAGAAGACAATTTGAACTGAAACCAACTTACATGGCACCCTATTAATACTATAGATTGCAGAATTGATCACTCCAAATGAGCTAATACACTCTCAAGTTCTCTTGATCACATCTATTTGTCACTCTTTTGTTATTGAGTCTCATCCACATGATGCTAACACTTGTAAACATTTGGCTAAAATCATTGGGAGTATATCAATATCACCCAATCTACCTTAACAATTTACATTCTCCTTCAGATCCAACAGTCTTAATCCTTTAATAAAAAAATATTTTCCCCTTAAACAATCCTTACAAGTAAACAAGTCATTAACTTTAGGGGTTTCCAGAATTCTATTCTTTACAATATTTTGTAGTCTTTCCTTAGATAAGAGTCCTAAATGTCTATACTAAGGATGAAATTAGGATATACTATCTAACTTCTATAGCCAAGTAAACTACAGAGAGTAAATAAGAGTTTTTGCTACTCTTATAGGTTTGATTACTTCTATTACTTAAGTCTCCAATCTCCATTACCTTCTCACTCGAAAGTTTCATGATCATACTTTTCTTCCAGTTATAACATTTTCCACATGTTCTTTCTGAGTTCTTGTAGCTCCATAAAATCATTTTTCTTGTCAAAAGTTTCTTACTTTTTCTTGAAAAAATATTTTTCTTTCTGTAAGACCCTACCTTTCACTTACTGCATTTGTCAGAGTATGGCTCACACATCATGACATTGGCATTCATTCCTTTCTCTTTTCTTTGAACATTCTTCCTTAGTGTAAAGAAAATCAACTCATCTTATGTCCACTGGGTTTATGGGTCACCAAGATCTAACTTTGCAGTTTAGGTGAGGAAGTGAAAGTTAAATGAATCATCTATAATATTCCAATGAGTTACCTACAGAGATTCACATATCCTAGAGCTTATTAGTGATGGCTAATAGCTCTAACCTGTGTTTCCTCACACACCATTATCATCCTATACCATCAAAACTGGCACAGACAACCTTGAGAATACAACATCTCTCCACTCCATTTTAAAGACCAAAATTTCTTTGGATTTCACTCTGAACATCTATTTCCAATGTTCCTTATTTGAATTTTCTTTTACCTGATCTTTGGGATTGAATATTCTTAAAGATCAGAATACAATATTTGCTGAGTACTAGGTTAAACATTCCTAGACTAGCTTTCACTTTTTCATGCCAAATCATAGAACTGGCCCGCCATAACATGCATCATGAGGTGTTTGATCATTATATGTTTTCTAATATTTGTGTGATATAATGCAAACATACACACAAGATAAGTTAAAATTATAATAATTAAATATATGCAAGTCCATTTTCTTTGAAGAGTCAACCGAAACTACACCCTCATCCTTTGGGACAAGAGCGCACTGGTCCTCTTACTATCTGTGTAGAGTCAACCAAAACTACACCCTTATCCTTTGGGACAAGAGCGCACTGGTCCTTTTACTATCTGTGCAGAACCTGCAAAGGGATAATGACTCTCGAAATTTCACCACCTTTGGGTGTATGAAACTCCTAAAGTCAAGATTCTTCATCCATGTGCATGAGTTTACATGATCTTTGACACCGCCACCTTTGGGTGGACAATGTCGCTCTTTGCTGCTTCCACAAAAGTGAAAAATCTTGATAATGTCACATTTGAGTGAGCATTATCCTTCTTTGCTGTGTCTATAAATGCATAAGTACTAGATTTGAGCATATCATGATAGAACTGAGCTTGCCACTTTGATGGTCACACCCAATCCTTACACAACATGTACAAATCATAATTTGAATAAACTTGGACAATGTCACCCTTGGGTGAATACTGTCATTCTTTAAAGCATTTACAAACACAATCGCTTGAATTTGAACACATCATGACAAAACAAGGTATACCACTTTGGTGGAATCCACCAAGTTCTACCATGATATGAACAAATCTCAAATTGCAGCTCTAGTGAGATATATATAAACATGAATGTTTTCAAAAATCAACTTTATAAGTCTAAACATTCAAATAAACATGCAATTTAGCTCAACAATCATTATGATACAAGAATATTGAGAAAACCCAGCAAAAACACTGCAAATCGAGCTCCAAAAGAGCATTAACTTGGAAAAATACTATTTCCAATGTATCAAAATGTAACAATATATATTCCAGATTGAAGAGCATTAAAAATCAAGTCCAACGGAACAAATCGGAGGTCAATCCGACCTTTCTAGCTCCCACAAATCTAGTTTAAAGTCGGATTGTGAACGCAGTCAAAAAGCTGTAAGCCAAACATGCCTTAAATCTGGACCGGGGATGAACCGTGGTCTGAATCAAAACCAAACCGATTTGGATAAACCAAACCAAACCGGTTCACCCAATCGGGTCAATGGGTCAAAATCTGGGTTGTTGGATTGAAGTACCGGGTCAAATCCAGGTTTTCGGGTTGAAATAGCGGGTTGAGAAATCGATTCTTGGGGTCAATATAATCGGGTCAAAATCATCCGGGTCGTCTTACCGGGTTTTAGGCTGGCCATTACAGATTCAGGTCGGGCCTGGGCTGGCTGGTCAGTCCCTGGCTGGGTCTGACTGGCCGGGCTGGCTTTGGCTTGGCCTGGGCCAGCCCGGTCAAAGCTGGTCTGGGCCTGGGCTCGGTAAACTCGGCCCGAGTCAACCCAGATAACCCGTTAGGGTTAACGATTCGGCGCCAAGTCTCGGCGCCGTCTGATTTTTTTTTTTTAGATTTTCCAACTGCCGGCGAGTGGATCTCACGCGCCTTTTCAGGCGGCGCGTGGCTGCGCGTTCGGCCACCTCCGGCGACAATTTTTCTGTTGGTCGACTCGTTTTTCGGAGTTCTACAATCTGGTATAATTTATTTTAAATTTCACCGGTCTGAAAAAATTTCAAAAGGTTTTAAACTTTGACAGTTTCGTCGGAAAAATTATGGAGAAAAAACTCGCCCTTTTTTCAATTCAATCACTCCTACCATTTCTTACCTACGATTCTAGCTCTGTGTGGGTGGCTCTGATACCAATTGTTAATTTTTAATGCAAGTTAGGGTTTTCCCATGGGATTTCCCATGAACCCTAACGAATCCACTACACAGATAACTAGAATACAATGGGCAATAAAAGAGATGATAGAACACATACCATTTGCTGTAGATTGATTTTCGACCGTTTCTTGTACCTTGAATGCTTCGATTAGAGTCTTCCACAGCCTCGTTGGGATCCCTTTTTCCTCTGTACATATGCGAACAACAAAGAGATAAAACCAATGGCTGCGGGGACCCTAACCATTGTATTTATAATACAATCCCTAACCCAGAACCATTCCCACAGTGGATGGGGTTAGTTATCTCTAACCAGTGACGAACCAGACATGAACCAGTCAAACCAGTAATTGAACTCCTACTTAACAGGTTAGGTAATTAATCAAGCCCACACAACAAAAATCTAATAATAAATTCTATCTTTTTTTTTTTTTCTTCATGTGGGTATGATCTTCTTCATACTTCA
Organism: Protea cynaroides; assembly: GCA_028583415.1. Lineage (NCBI taxonomy): Eukaryota > Viridiplantae > Streptophyta > Magnoliopsida > Proteales > Proteaceae > Protea > Protea cynaroides. The sequence goes on from CM053273.1 coordinate 24,161,431, forward strand.
TGCCATGGTTTTAGATTCAAGTATCAAACACAGTTTTGGCCATGGCCAAAACCAATCTGATATCCATTTGGGTATAGAATCAATGAACAAGTAATATGTATGACCGGTAAAAATCGACTGATCTAATACCAATTACTAAATAATGCTTCATACTGAGGAATTACCGCTGGAAACTCCTCCAATCTTGAAAAATGCCATGGCTTGATCGTGTTCTCACTTAGCCATACCAAGTATGATTGAGTCTCACGGAGTTCAAAACTATTATTCTGACGATTTTGACCGTTTTGAGTAGGAGATTGACTCACCAAAGTTATGGAAGGCCACAATCACTGCCTTTTTTTTTTTATTTATTTTTTTAAATGTTTTGGGATAAAACCATATATAGCCTCATTTAACCACATACGATTGATGCATTTCCCTTTTTTCTTTTTTTTTGCAATTATAAAAAATTTCTGTTAACCATTGTTTTTCTCCCATGTTTTTTTTATTTACTAGTATTAATGAATTTAATTGTCTGACTCGTGAAACGGCATTCAATTTGATTCATAAAGATTTTTTTCGAAGGCATCTTTTGTTTTACTCGATATGTATCGATTATAGATTTGATTACTAAAACCTTTGATAAAGGGCCTCTTTTGTTTCCCGGTTTTGGTATTGGTCGGACGAATAAATGAACTCTTTTTCTATTAAATTTATTTTAGCCGATTTTATTTTTATTTTTTATTTAAAAAAAAAATGACTGAAAAAAAAAACTCAATTTGATTACTAAAACCTTTGATAAAAGAGAGAAAAAAGAATTTTTCTATAAAATAAGATTTTCTCTTATTTTTTTTAAATAAAATGGCAAAAAAAAAAAACATTAAAAAGATAGAAAAAAAATGTTCATGTAAAACATTAATTATAAGAAAAAAATTCACAAGTAACTAACAAACAGGACCTAAACGGGATCTGATAAATGTACAGCATGTGGGACAAGTGGAATATTTTATTTATAGTGCGGCTTGTTGCTTCTTGTCATACACGTACCGTAAAAGGTTGAGGAGAGCGTTTGACCTGGTGGAGGCTCCTGCACCGGATTGGCTCACCCACGTCCTGTGTGAATGCTGTGCGCTCAGTCAACCCTAATTAAAGCTCACACAACCCTAAGAGATACAATTTACAATGACATACGATCTTCTTCATAGTTCATACTTCATACCATGGTTTTATATTTAGGTATCAAACACAGTTTTGGCCATGATCAAAACCAATCTAATAGAATGTCAATTTTGGACTCGAATCGGTTGCTTGTATGGAGCTTGTTTGAATTAACTCAAAACTATCTGGACTAAATTGTTATTGGATATGTTTTGGGTAGGTATGATATATTCTATCAGTCCCGGTTTAGTCTAGGCTAGCCCTAAACTGGTCCAAAAAAGTGCACTGATGACTCCCAAACTCGATAATGGCCCGAACCAAACCGACTTAGACCCAATATTAAACCCTAATTTCACTCCTTCAACATTTTAGATGGCCTTAATGAGTTTCCTACCAGGTTCTCAACCCGAATGAACCCAATGACAACCCAATAAACAAAGTCCGATAACAACCCAAAATCGGACCGACCCGTTAGTTAATGTGCACAGTGCAACCCACCTAGCTCGAACATCTTAATGGATATGTTTCGGTTACTACCTATAAAGCCCAACACCGATTTGACTCGGATTGACCCATTGACACTAAGGGTACAACATTTGGATCAGAAGCGTGTATCAAAATCGGACCAAACCCTTTACATCGGAAACGAAAGACCGTTTAGTAAACGGTTCGGTTCTAGTTGGGAAAATGACACCGTTTACCTAATCAGTTCTGTTCGGTTTGAAACTATTTAAATCGACGGGTTATACCGGCTAGACACCGATTAAACCGAATAGACTATAAACCGTGTAAACCGTTAATTCCTTAAAAGAGTAAATGCTAATCTCATTTCCAAGATTGAAATATTATTTTATCAAAAAAAAAAAATTACCTTAATTAATTTAATATTTTTTCAAGACCCTAACTCAATTAATATACTGATTTCCCAAGACCCTTCCAAAAGCCGTACGTCTTGACTCCATTGGACGAAGAAGCTTGGTTCGTAAATAAATCATGGCTTTATTTGTCGTTGACGCCTCATATTCTTTTTTTTTCTTTTTTGGTAAAAGAGCTAACAGATTCACACTCCCTGAGAAATGACATAAGGTCTTCTGAACAGATTCTAATTGTGGCCTTAGATTGCCTACATTCCAATTCAATGCCTTTCGTGTTTGTCATGTTCTTGCATGCAAACATTTTTAAATCTAAATGGAGTTCAAACATGGCAAAAGAAAGCTTTAGAGGATGGTTGAAAAGTTATCCCCAAATAAATGGTTTAATTGTTTTTTTTTTTAATATGAAAAATTGATTAATAACTGTTTAATTAAATCGTTTATAAATCACAAACAAAATCGATTAATGAAAAACCGTTTAAAAACCGATAAATCGCAATCGATTACTAATCGATTTTGGTTTCAATTTGACACCGTTTGGTTAATCGATTTGATTTTGGTTTTACCCTCTTATAAATCGTACCGAACCGTTAAACTGATTATAAACCACTTAACACCCTTGATTGACACCCCTATCTGTCTGGGTCCAATAGACAAGTGATGTGTGATTGATAAGAATTGACTGATTCAATATCGGTTACTAAATAATGCTTCATACTGTGGAATCATATCCTTCTCTTTCATCCTCAAACTTGTAGGATGGCTTGGAAATGGATTAACGAAGAAAAACTTGCAGCAGCAGCAGCAGGTTCCTATGGTGCCTCCAGTGAATCAAACCATGAAAGAATGATCACAAATTTGATTTAGTCTTATGAGTGATTAAATTTTCATTTGTGATTAATTTCAACTATTTTGGTGTCATCTTGGTATTAATCCTAGTTTCTTCTTGTCAACTTTTCTATCTTCCCACTTCCCCGAATCATTTTTTTTGGGAGATCAGAGAGTTCTTTCTACATGTTCTTTAAGGGAATTGAAGATAATGTTGTAACTTGTAAGCAGCAACTACTTAGTGGAAGGAAGGCTAAGCCTTTGTTCTTGGAAATCCTTAGATTTTAATTAAAGGTCTAATTATCATTACGTTCCATGAGGAAGGGTGATGTGGCAAATCTTACCATTGGATAGATAGAGCATGGTTTGGATTTCGAAGTTTCTACAATTCAAATTTTTAGATTTAAATACATTGACATACCTTCCTTATTTATTAGCATTTTTCCTTGTATTTTCAGACGTATAGATGTTTTTCAAAGTTACATTTTATTTGTGCTTTTTTAAAAGCCTCATCTTGCCATGGTGTGATCTTCATTCAGCTTAAAATTTAACATATGAGTAGGGGACCTTTGGCCATATATGTCCTCAAAATTTGGCTTAGTTAACGCAAACTACCACATGGCATATGTTATGGCCATGTGGTCAGGCCTTCCAGGTGGGTTTGTTTAGGAATCGTATGTTGGAGGCCATCTCTGATAGCATGAATGGGGCATCTTATTGTAGGCTCTCTTTGAGATGTATTAATTATATAATATATTATGACATATGTAACAGTTTGATACGATTTATGGTATTTATTTATAACTAAAATAAATTAATTTAATCTAAAATCTACAAATATATTAGAAGGTGTTTATCATTAATTATTGTGATAATTTATTATTACTTTTTTTTGGATAAAATTTATAATTATTATTTATGACTCATTATTTATTCTCATCAATCATTTGTCATAAATATAAATATAAACCATATTGAAGATAACAATGACAACGGATTGCAAGAAACTGTCATCATATATTGTTGGAGCTTCATCGTGCATTCCTTTATTTGAGCCACTAGTGATTGGAGATATTCTTCATTCGTTTGCCTATGTTCAATTATGTTTTTTTTTTTTTTTGAAAATATTTTCTAGGGAAATCAACTTGTTAAATGACATAGTGGCCTACTTGCTTTCCGGGTTGCCAATTTGGGGAAGAAACACAAAAGAATAGCATTTGAGAATTAAACAGGAAATCAATTGAATATTCAAAGTAAACTCAGCACGGTCGTATTTGAATAACATATTCAATTAAATGATAAATTTATAATCTAATACGTATGATACTATTTTAAGGAAAATAAAGGAACAATTTGTAGATATTAGGAGATAGGAGGAATCGATCATGGTTTTGAGTATCCAAAACTAATCCAACCTCTTTGTGGCTCTAATAGATTTTGTTGATGATAGTAAAACCTTAGTCATGAGCCAGAAAATTATGAGAATAGATCACCTCTATGTACTTGTACTCTTCATAGGATCCTATCTCACCATCAATATTCGGTGAGTCCCACACTATTAAGATTGGCCCTACCTCCCATGAACAGGCGATAAGACCTCATGGAGATTACATAAACCTGGAGATCTGAAGGGTGCCTAGGTTGGTATAAGAAAATAAGGAACGTACAACAATATATAGCTGCATGCCCTTGTTTCTCACCTTCTGTTTGCTGATGATTGTTTGGTCTTCTCTGCTATTAAATTTACTTAATGAAGTTATTAAACTGAAAGATTGCTTGGACCTCTATTGTAGGGTTTTTGGATAATAGATTAATCTGGTTAAATCTTCCCTTACTTTCAGCCCTAACAACCCGATGAAATTTCGACGGTTTTCCTGAGTGCTGAAAATCTCTTATGGGGAGGGGCCTACCAAGTATTTGGGAGTTTCTATTGACTTTAGTGCTCCAAAGAAAGTCATTTTTAGGATTAGGTGGAGAAGATAGTTTCTAAGATGCAAAGTTGGAAGGGCGCTCTCCTGTCCCAAGCAGGTAAGGAAACCCTTCTGAAAGCGGTAGCTTTACCGATGTCTAACTATATTTGTTCTCATTTTAAATTACTTAAATCACATCTCCATGCCCTTAAAAGTGCGGCTGCTCATTTTTACTGGAATAATGGCAATAAAGGTAATCGAATGCATTGGATTTCATGAAACCGCCTATATCAATCTAAAGACAAAAGGACAGGACCTAGGGGACCCTTATCTTTAGAACCAAGCTTCATTAGCCAAATTGGTGTTGAGAGTCTGGACTAATCCTGAGGCACCTTGGGTGAAACTTCTTAAAGCTACATACTACCCATATACTGATTTTCCTCATGCAACCTTGGGCTGTTGCCCTTCTTGGATTTGGCGGAGCATAATGGGGGGCAAAAAGTTTTATTACAAGGCCTTATGTGGAACGATTCAAATCCTCTCCTCCCAGGGGTTCGAAAGGAGAGGCGACTCCCTCCAGCCGATGCCCGATATGTGGGTGTCAGCTAGATCTTAGTCCTCCATCCGAGCAGATGCATAAGCCGACACCCTCTATCGGCTCACCTTATAGGCTCGGATGGAGGGTTTGGATCCAGCCGATACCCACTTATCGAGCATTGGCTGGTGGGAGTCACCCTCCTCCCGAACCCCTGGGAGGAGATGATTTGGATCCTAAATGGAAGGTAGGCAAGGGTAATAACATTCGTATCTGGGAGGATTAGTGGGTTCCTAATTTTTATGATAATAATATTCTGTCTGCTAAGCCTCCTAATTTTGACTTGGTGTTGGCCATGTTTCTGATCTCATTGATCACTGCAATATTGTTAGGATCGGGAGCACGCAAACAAACAAGAAGCACACGGAGAATTAATGTGGTTCAACACCCCATTGTGGGATGCCTACGTCCACCAGAGAAAAGAGTGACTTTCTTCTATTCCCAAGAACAGCCAACAAATCTCCACCGACTTGGATTCGAAACCTCCTTGAAGAAAACCCGTTGATGTTGATTCCGAATCGTCTCGCCAAAACGCTACACCCAACCAGATAGCTCCCCCCATCCGGGTGTCCCGCATGCCATCGCCGTACGATGTGAAGTGACTCCATCTCCCCATTGCTGCAGATCACCGAAAGATCACCGTTACTCCACGTCTCCTCGCACTCCGTTGCATCCGAACCCGGTCTCTCACCACCGCACCTCCATGCGCCCTTGAGAACCGACTCCTTATCCCGCCCTTTGCAACTCCAATTGCACTGAACCCGCCTCTCACCTCGCCCTCAATGCACTTAGAGATCCGACTCCTTGTCCCAGCCCGCCGTACTCCTTTACCCCACGGTGCAACATAACGGCCATTATGTGCATCGTCCCGCCCGCCGCGATCCGACACCCGATCCAACTAGATCCGCCAAGCCATTGAGGACCATCGCTGCCACACCGAGTCAAACTCGCGTCTTGACTCCATGATCCTTGCACATGCGATGATAAGAAGAATCATCTTTCCAACCCGAGATTCCTCCATCTCTCTTTCGGCACAAAACTACTATTTGAAGAAACAAGAGATCTGAAATTCCCCAAAGAAACAGAGGCTGCTGTACGGAGTGAATAACTGACTTAAAAATCCAGTCAAAATCTGACCGTACAGATTGACGAACTATGTGTCCTCTATCCGCTGTCCAAAATCAGCCCAATCGACCACGGATGACCTCCCGATTGTCTGCTTGATCACGGCTGCGCAAATCACCTACGCCCTCTCTCTCTTTTTTTTCTTCTTATGATGCTAAACCCTAACCCTATTCTATTTTTGTCCCTTTTTTTTTTCTTCTTCTTCTTCATACTGCGTACCTCCTTCGTTCTTCAAAGAACCCTAGCTCTGATACCACTTGTTAGGATCGGGAGCACGTAAACAAACCGAAGAATTAACGTGGTTCAACACTCCATTGTGGGATGCCTACGTCCACCAGAGAAAATAGTGACTTTCTTCTATTCCCAAGAACAGTCTACAAAATTCTCTACCTGACAGGCCTAGCTCATCTGTCAGCCTTACAGCGTTCCAGCTCTTCACTATCAGAGGAGAATCCTCTACAACCATTGTAGCCTTACCTAAGTTTTCCCACACAGAGACAATATATAGGGAAACCTAGAAACCCTAATCCCACCACAATTATAAGTTTAACCCCATACATATAATAGACTCATACCCTAATACAAATACTACCCTTATAATTGTGTGGACCCTACAGAATACAAGACATCAACCCAACAAATGACTTGGAAATTAGATATTCTGTCCCAATTATTTTCTGCTGCAGAAGTTCAAGCTATAAGGCGGATCCCTCTTAGTTTTCTCAAACTCAGGACTTTCTTGTCTGGAGGGCCATTAAGAATGGACACTTTTTGGTAAAGACTGCCTATGATCATATGTTATCCAATATGAAAAAATTTGAATTCGCTTCACTGCCTTCTTCTTCAACCTCTGCCATCTGGAGATAGTTTCCAATTATTTTATGGAGGAAAATTTGGCAATGTAAAACTTATCAGATGATTAAGCACTTTTTGTGGAGGTGCTGTGCCCAGGGGATTCCTTCTAGTGAGGGACTTCTTCAACGAAAAATTCAAGTGGACATTACCTGTCGTCGCTGTGGTGCTGCGAACGAGTCTATCCATCATGTCTTACTCACCTGCCCCTTTGCCTGTGCGGCGTGGTTGGGCTCTCAAATGTCATTGATCATTCCTGCAGAGGACAACATTCTGTTTCATCAATGGTTTTTCCAGATTTGCAAATTGGACTCTTTAGTGCCTAAATCTGTAAGTCGGCAGTATTTTTTCATTCACTGCCTTCATGTGTTGGTTTCTATGGTTAGCTCAAAATGAATTGTATTTTGAGTAGAAGACTTCATCTCCCATTGATGTTATCAGAAGAGCTCAATTGGCCTTCACTGAGTATATGCAGACTGTTAGTCCGGATTCTTCCAATTTGTCTCTCACCCCTTCACTAGAATTACCGATTGTGACACATTGGTTACCTCCTCCCACTAATGTCATTAAGCTTAACACAGATGTAGCAATGGGCGTGGCGTCTCAACGAGGAGGTATTGGATTCGTGTTTCAGGATTCCTTGGGTCATCCGTTGTTTGCAATTTTTTCGCCAGCTGATTTCTTCTCCTCTATTGTGGGTGAAGCCTTAACAATCAGATCGGGTATTCAAGCTGCATTAACACTTTGTTTCCCTCATTTGGTGGTGATAGTTTGGAAGTTGTAAATTTGATAAATAGTGTAATGTGTATGTCAAGGATATTGTCAAGGATATTGTATCTTTCCGAGGAAGAAGTACATCTCTCTCCTTTTGTTTTTCTCCAAGGTCAACCAACTTTGTGGTTCATTCCTTGGGAGGGCTTTACCTGTCCAAGAAATGTCATTTGGCCTTCTGTTTGACTCGATGATTGTTTAGCTGCTGGGTTCAGCTCTTCCTGGTTCAGTAAATGAATAGAATTTCTCTTTACCAAAAAGATGATTCTGCTTTCATAAGGATTTTGTTTCCTAGGTTATTGTCTTTGCAAATTACACAAGATTTGGTTTTATAAATCATATTAATTATCTTATTCATAATTTGTTAATTTTAATGTGTATGTGTCTGGATAATCTTGCAAGTAAGATTTTGGCAGGAGGCAGGGTATATAGATCATGGACTTAGGGATCGGATTGGTCGGTTGCCTGATATTGTATGGCGAAGGTATGGCCAGTTTCATGTCAACATGTGAAAAAGGGTCAAAAAAATTCCAAGTCCACGACAGGGGTTCGCGCGATTAGTTATATATAAATTTAGTCTTTGGTTGTAAATAAAAAAATTCGGCAGAGGTGATCATTAAGTATTAAGATTTTATTAAATGCAGATCGACCGGCCATGGGAACCACCACGTGGGTAAGATGAGGAATGATCGAACCACAAGAATGTCTGATTGATAGCGGATCGGCGACGCTTTTGATTCCTCCCAGAAATTGTTTATTGGTTGGTGAAGGGTAATTTGGTACGATGAGTTACATAAAGTCAAGGACCGTTCCAGTGTAGCGCGTGATGGGTACGCCATCTGAAAACATTCTATTCTCTTGGCTCACTTCAAAACCGCAAATTAAAATATAGCATCAAGCATGATTTGATGGATCCTATGATCCAGATTCTGCCGACTTTTTGGAAGCCTCATCTGGCGGTCCAGAATCCAGGTGCCAAGATTTTGAAGATAAATTCAATTACTTATATTGAAGATTCCATTTTGAAGCATCCAGTGGACTCCGATTTGAAACACTATTCATCAATGAACGGTTGATTTTATTTTTATGAACACCTTTGGAATTTAGAGAGTCCATGTAATTGGGGGTGAGAGTTGCTTTGTGAATTTTTCATTGATTATTATAATTATTAAGGGCTTGTTAGGTTGTGGGGTTATTATCCTCGTTTGTGTTATTACACAAACAGAAGTAGAGATTGTGATTCCTAAGCTGTGGGTATAATCAAAACATTACCGGAGAGTTAAAGTATATACAAAACCCTGTTAAAGCATTGTTCGTAGATGTAACTTTTCACACACTATGGAAGTAAATAGATGTAACTCGTTTATCGGGTAGATCTAGTCATTCTTTGATTGTGAGGTCAGTGTACATATGATTATGTGCGATTGATAAAATTATAATTACCTCAGTTTGTTAAGTTGCTAAAACACAAAATGAATTTTTTGAGTACATAGATTCACCATTTATCAGCATTCATTTAAATAAATTAGTATTTCCACTTTATTAATTGTAATTCAAAACCTGTGAACATCGTACCATCCAACTTCACTGAACCAACTCACCGTAAGTGAAAATTGAATCGGGTGGGTCAGATTGTAGTAAGAGGTGGCAGCACATATGTCCTATTACCACCCACTTCAAATTAGATTTACATCATCTCCTCCCAGTGGTTCTGGGAGGATAGTGGCAACCTATCTTGGATGGTTACTACGTGGCTCTCGGTGAATCCGAGACCCACATCCGAGCCAATACCCTTTGTCGGCTTGGCTTGTCGGCTGAGTGTCGGCTCGGACGTAGGTCTCGGATTCACCGAGAGCCATGTGGCAATTATCCGGGATAGGTTGCTATTGTCCTCCCAAACCACTGGGAAGAGAGGATGCAGATCCCTTCAAATTTTACATTACAAATACATACGGCTTTTGGGTTTTAGGGATTTTTGGTCGAATCTGATTGCAAAGCCGTGGTTGATATTTTTACTTCAAAAAAGTCCATTTGCGAGCTTCCTTTACGGTCTATCATACTGGACATTTTGCTTATGGTTTTTTCCTTCATTTTCTGTTTTTCTTTTATTTCAAAGGGAGTAAATAATGCTGCTCATACCTTGCCTAGAAAGCCTTAATTATTTCGAAGTTGATTGAATGACCATATTTTACTCCTTTGCTTGATGATAATGTTATTAATGATGCCTTGGCTTCTTCCCTAATTAATATCCAATAGATTTTTTCTTACCAAAAATAAAAAAGGAAAGAAAAATACATATGGGCCCATCCAAAATCTAAATGTTATAGTTGTTTGGAATTGTAATCAATTTTCTTTAATGCACTTAACAATTTTGATATTTATTGAAAATATAAGGATACAACTTTAAATAAAAATCACTTAACTATTAATGCTTTAAATGAAAACCACTTATGATGTAAATGTGATGGGAGAATTGTACAAGATATTCATGGTTAAATTGTACATGAATCGGCACTGTCCTAAATTCAATATTTACCCCTATGATGCAACCAGATTTGTGATTAAAAACTAGTTTCAAGATAAAACAGCACAAACCTCTGACAATAAATGTACTTTCATCTGATGTGCATTATGCTCAATCAGTAAAAAAAAAAGAAAAAAGAAAAAGTTAACAGTAAATCATTTAAACAGAGTGAAAGGTTGAAACCTGATAACTTCCTTTAGTGAAACTAATAGACTAAACCTCCTCTCTATATACAAGAAAAGAAGAGACACTTTGAGATTATACAAACTCCAAAAATCTTGTCATTTCCCATGTATTTTTAATGTATTTAAAATTTAAAATTCTAAATATTATTTAATCGATTTTTTGTGTGGGTTTTTGAGAAAGTGTCTTTCCTCAATATGTGCTAATGTCTAAATACCGACTGATATGTCTTACAATATTTTTTCACTTAAAAACTATACAAATCTAACTTAAACGAGTTACTTCTTGCATGCATCATAAACGAACCAAAAAAAAAAAAAAAACTGGTTAACCAGAAACAGAAGCTATATTTTTTTATTCATTTATTAGTTACAAAGGAGATCAGACCCCTTCGTTTCTTATTCAAGGCCAGCTTTTATAGAACTCCATCAAGGAGATACCCATAAACACACCACTAGATAGGCATTTGTTATAATAATTAAGGACAAATGCTTTTTCCGTCATGGCCTTTCATGTTAGTATAATATGCATGGACACTCATCTTTATTGTGCGCAGTGCCTGGAGCCACACAATCGCATATATCACAGCATGTCTTACATGCCCATTCGCACGTCTGCTTGTTTGGAGCTATCCGGCATCTTGCAGAGCAAGCTCCTACGCAATCTGAAACTCCAACAAACAATCAAACAGTCATAACCGATATAGTATCGTTTAGTTGAATCGGAATGGGTATCAATACTTCATAGATATGAGATAATATTGATCGATACCTAATTGATATCGTAAACTAAAACCATGACCACAACAAGAAGAATATAATAAATCACAACTTTGAAATCTCTATATCTTACCTATTTTATTATCTTTACTGCTGTCCAGCTCATTCACCATTTGATTCAGCTCATTCACCATTTGATTAGCTTCCACCAGATGAAGAACAAGGAGGGAGAGGACTAGTGAAGTAGCAAGGAATTTAGAGACAGCCATGATCCAAACCCTAAACAAATGTTACTCGTTCTTGTTTTTGGCGAGCAGGAGGGGAAAGAGGATTCATATTTATAGAGAGAGAATGGAAAAGAGATTGAAGGGAAATCACATGTGAAGACAGAGGTATCTTATAGGGAACGGTTTGGAGAAACCAAAAAGGAAAAAAAAAAATTACCTTCCCTAATTGGGCCGGCCTAGAGCCTTTTCCATGCATACTTAATTGCAAAAGACGTGTTAAAACTTAGTATTTTACCCATGAAGTTTCGGGGGATCCCATCACCATCATGTGGTATGGGATCCATTTCTAGAATATAGAATCCAATGAATATAGATGATGATAAAATCCCAAATAGAATAGAAGTACAAACAAATAAACCATTCTCCAACCCACAGAGTCTCATCACAATCTTGAGTGGTTAAAGTGATAGCAATTTTTACACCTGCGTGAAATTCTATGATGTTAAAACTGTTTTGGAACATGCGGTGGGACTAGATGGGGTCTTCTTCTTGGAGATGGAGGTTAAGTAAACGAAAACGTTGCCATTTTGAAAGGGGATAGTGTTTTCAGTACGCGTATATTCATATATTTTAGTTACCTAAAAAGAGAAAAAGGTCTATTCATATGCTGTCAGATGCATTACAGCTCTTCATTCTCGAAACTACTCTACACTTTTGCCAAAGCGATGGGCATCATGTCATGGTGAAGATAAAATGTTCAGGCTTTGTTTTTTATTTTTTTTTTAGATTCGCTAGAATTTTATTTTATTTTATTTTTTTGATAAAACATAATTTTATATATTATCTGCAGTAGTGAGTCTATTTACATCAGAGTTACACAGATCTCTTAACCCAGTGGAAAGCTGATCCCAACATAGAAAACCACATCCTGGAAAAAGTTTGTTTCTAGGAACATGATGAAAGGATATATTACAATCAGCAGCAGCAAAGCATTATAAAATGTCCTTGATGACGGTTCCCAAAAAATGATCTACAGAAGGATTCAAACCATTTAAACATTGCACTACCTCCAGATTATCCAGTTCTATCCGAATCCTAGTAAATCCTTGATGAGAAGCCCATGGTAACGTTTTACGAACTGCTAAAGCTTCCCCAATTGCCAAAGTAGCAAATCCCATGTCTTCTGCAGCAGTAAATAATGGATGCCCAATGTGATCTCTGCAAATGAAACCAATAGCACTATGAGAATGATCTAAAGCCAGAGCTGCATCCGTATTGATTTGTATGGTACCCGGTAAAATAGGAAAACAATTTTGCGGGTAAGTAGTGATAGAAATCTTGGAGTCAATCTCCATAAAATTGCCAAGATGGTGAATTTCGCAAAACTCAGCAAAGGCATTATGAGCTCTGCAGATTACTTCCTGTGGAGTGCTTTGAATATTCTCAAAATATAGACTATTACGGGCCTTCCATAAATGCCAAGACATAAAGGATAACAGCAGTCTTTCTTTGTGTTTTGGCAATCCTGCTGAAATAGAAAGTATATTATTCAACCATTGGGGAAAGGAAATGGAGTGATCCTTGGGAATCCTAATGGACAAATGACTCCCATAGCAGACAGCTCTAGAGAATGGGCAGTAAAGTTGAATATGAGCTATAGATTCCTGAGTTTCACTACATCTACGACAAAGCACATCCACATTAACATGTTTTCGCATGAGATCCACACTAGATGGTAAAGCATTAGCTAAACTTCGCCAGAGGAAGTGTTTGATTTTAGGTAATGTTCTCCAAGACCAAATAGTTTGCCATACCCTTTGTGGAACTGACCACCATGGATCCACATAATCTGTTGAAACCTGGGCCAGAGTATTTTGAAAATGGGTAGAAACTAACATAATATAAGCACATTTGACTGAAAATTTTTCAGTTTTTGAAGCTTGCCAGATTAGCATATCCTGAGTAGGAGTAAGAGATAAAGGAATACTACGGATAGCCTGAATATCCCGAGGAGTAAATAAACTGGTGAGAATGTCCAAATTCCAAGTGCGATTTGATTCATCAATCAACTCTGAAACCCAAGTAATGGTAGTATGTGGCTGTGGTAGAGAAAAAAGTTTATTTGATTCTAATGTCGGAACCCATGGATCCTCCCATATATGTATCCTTTGGCCATCTCCCACCTTCCATAATAAACCTTGTTTTAACACTCGCAATTCATGAATACTTCTCCACAGCCAGGAGGGTCGGGTACCAAGCTAAGCTTCCAAAAAATCAGAATGAGGATAGTAGATGGCTTTTAAGTATTTAACCCATTCCGCATCTCGGGATTGCCATATTCTCCAAGCTAATTTGGCTAATAAGGCCTAATTATAAAGAATTGGATCTCTCATTCCCAAACCTCCTTGTCTCTCATTCCCAAACCTCCTTGTCTCTTGGGCAGACACATTTTAAGCCATGAAACCCAATGGATGCCTTTTCCACCAGCTCCTTTGCACCAGTAGAAATGGGCCCTGCCTTGTCGCAATCTTTGTAGTAGACTAATAGGTAATTTAAATATAGAGCAGACAAAATTGGCACGGGGTAAAACTATAGATTTAATTAAAGTTTCCTTACCGGCATGAGTCAGCTTCAAAGCTTTCCATTGTTGAAGCTGGTGAAGAGTGTTGTCCACTGACCTTTGAAATAAGAGCTTTTTTTGATCGCCCAAAGTCTGTGGGAACCCCTAGATATTTGTCCGGCAATTTACCATGTGGAATCTTCAAGAGCCTAGAAAACCACCGACAAAACCAATGCGGGGTATTAGGACTGAAGTATAAAGATGATTTCAAAATGTTAATGCATTGTCCTTTACAATAAGTGTCCAATGCATCTTTGATTTTCAAAAGATTTTCAAAATTGAGTTTTGAGAATAAAATGCAATCATCTGCAAATGGTAGATGATTAATCGGCTCAGTTCTTCCTTTAATTCTAATGCCCTGTGCGACTCTAGTAGGTTGGTTAAGAATAGTGGATAGGGTATGAGCACATAATATAAAAATAATAGGAGACATTGGATCTCCTTGTCTTATTCCCCTAGAAGGGTGAAAAGAACCTCGTTCAGCCCCATTTAATAGTAATGTGTATGAAACTGAACAGATGCATTGCAGTATAAGTTCCACCCATTCAGATGCAAAGCCCAACTTCTGGAGCACCTTTTCAATAAAACCCCATTCCAGACGATCATAAGCTTTTTGTAAATCCAATTTTAAAGCGAGATACTTTGTCTTAGAAGCTTTTTGGTGATGTATGAAATGAAACAATTCATGAGCCATCATAATATTGTCATGGATTTGTCGTCCTTGAACAAATGCCGACTGATTGGCCTCTATAATGTGTTTAAAATGGGGTTTCAAGCGGTTGACCATTAGTTTGGATAAAACTTTCATACCAAAGTTACATAGACTTATGGGCCGAAAGTAATCTACAGTTTGGGGATGCTGTACTTTTGGGAAGAAACATAAATAAGTATGATTTATATCTAGACGTAATACTCTTGTAGTGAAAAAAGCTATCACAAAGTTGTACAAAGTACTTTGTGTTATGTCCCAGAATTGTTGAAAAAAATGAGGTGGCAATCCATTTGGGCCCGGGGCTTTGAAAGGAGCAAAGACAAACACAACTTGCTTTATCTCCTCCAAATCTGGTAACTGTAATAAGGCAGCATTAATTTCAGGTGTCACTTTAGGTACTACTGTATTTAGACTTGCCTCCATATCCCCATTAGAAATGCTAGCACTAGTAAATATAGATTGAAAATAATTCCGGAAAGCATCATGAATTTGATTTTCATGTGAGGTCCACTCACCCGAGGAGAGTTTCAATCAAAAAATTCGATTTTTGTGCCGCCGCTGGATTGTGGTTGCATGAAAAAAAACCGTATTTGCATCCCCATTTTGTATCCAGCTTACCCTTGATTTCTGTAGCCAATGTAATTCCTCTTGTGACAGCAGTTCAGCCAGTTGTTGTTGAAGATGAACTTCTTGTTGATCATCAGATTGGGTCTTTGGATTAGATTGTATATGGAGAAGTTGAGCCTTAACATTCTCAATGTTTGTTTACAGATGATCAAATACTGTCTTGTTCCATAACTTGAAATGGGCTTGTGTTTGGTCAATCTTGCATATCAAACCCCATGTTGCTGATTCCTGATTGCCCTCTCCCGACCAACACGGTACACTACTCTTCTACAATCAGCATGGCGTGACCACATGGCTTCTAGGCAAATAGTTTGATTACCTGGTTGTATTTCTGGTCATAAGTCACCAGGTTTTATTCTGATCTGAATAAATTTTAGGTGTTGCCTGCATTTTTTGTTCTTCCCTTTCACTTTTATTAGTTTTTCTGTTATCTCTGGGATGTATTGTTTTGGGAACCCAAAGAGGGTGTGGGTCTGCTGTGGTTTGATTTGGTTTTTATTTAGGTCCTTTTGGTTTGCTGAGATCTGGTTTAGGTAGGGTTAGGTCTTGACCTCGTTTAGCTTGGGTCTAGTCTAGGTATAGTCCATTTAGGTTTGGTTTAGGAGTGATTCGGGTCCATTGAGTCCTACCCACTTAAGAAGACATGGAGTTTGGTTTAGGTCTAGGCTGGGCTAATTTAAGTGGGCTTAGAGTATGCCTATTTGTTTGGTTTGGGGGCCACTTGGGTTGTGTTTTAGCTGGGTTCTAGTTTGTGTTGGGCTGATTCGGCCCATTTGGTGAATATAATATGACCTTTCTCTTGCCCTCATTCATTTTTGTGCTAAGATATTAATGTCATAAATACCATGCATGTATTTATTTTACTTTAAATTGTTATTCTACATCATGCTTGGATCAGGATATGTATGCATACTTAATTTGAGTAGATGCTTATGTCACATATGGTCCCCACCCCAAAGGTGTATCTCCACTTGAACACCATGATAGATGTATGTTAGGATGCACCCTTCCTGTGAGGTTTTTGTTTAGGGGGCTTCAATAAGCCCACCCCATTGTGGGTCCATTTAGAATGAGGCCCGCCCAACCTTAGGATTGGTCTCCACGAGTGATTGGGCTGATGTTGTACAAAGAAATATTTAATGAAATCAACGATGGGGTACATGTATGTTTAGGATTTGTGGCCCAATGGATGGCCCACCTGGACACCCTAGGTCTGGGATATATGAGTGATTTAGATAAACCCTCATGTGTGTAGAGCTGAGGCGTTTACCTTTCCTAAGTGTTGCTACGCGTGTCCATGACTCGTCAATCCATGGGAATTACGTTTGACCTGATTCTTGAGAGACAAAGGTCTCGAGGGATACATAGGCAGCAGGGGAGTTTGGTCGCTTCGCGTCCGGATAAATTGATGTAAGTTCTATGTATTATGGGATAACCTTAGCAAGGAGATTTCCCTGTGAAAGGGAATACCTCTACATTGAGAGATGAGTCTCACCGTTGTGGTGACATCTCTTACTATCAGATGTGTTCCATGATTATGAGAGCATTACCTTTGCACACACTTGGTACGTATACCCGCCTGAACTGCATTTGACCTGATTCCCACCACTTAGGGATACGTAGGCGGTTGGGGATGTTTCCAAACCTCGATCATACTTTTGTTGTCGTTTTTTTTTTGTTCTATTATTCTTTCATTCATTTCCATTTATTATTTTACATGTCATTCCTTGTGTAATTGGTCATTCTCTTCTCTTCACTTGTATATTTCATTTTTGTACACATATTGTTACTTGTAGAAGTGTACATCCTTAGTGTAATGCAATTAGTATAAGGTGAATTAGAAGCTTATTAGGACCCCCTTGTGCATATTGTAGTTTATATAGATAGCCCCAAAGTATAAAGAAACTTTAAGAAATGATAGGCTTTAGAGAGACCGGTCAATGACTGAGCGAGTTGAGTGCCTAACACTTTCCCAACCCGTAATTTGATTCTTACCTACCTTTGGTGAGACGAAATAGCTGTTCTATTGCGTGAGTCATTAAAGTCCCTCCAAAGAGGGACAATATTTATAGGTTCTACACCTTATTTAGGTGGCGACTCCAATTTCTTACCCTCCACTTGCTTGAGTGGATGAGATCTTAAGGCGAAAATCTTTCGATCTCTTTTTGTGTGATTAAGTTTAGAAAATTTAAACATCTTAATTAAATATAAAATTTGAAACTAATTTTCATTCTCAAAAATCTTTGATCCTCACACAAATCAAACTGAAAATTAAAAAGAGGTAGTTATATGTTGTAATATAAACGAACCCACCAAAATAAAATTACAACATTACAACTCTATGTTGTAACCTCTCTTATTACAAGTAAAATAACCCATACATAAAAAACACTAACCAGAAACAAAAGCTGCATTATTCATTTAGTTTACGAAGGATCGAGATCAGAACCCACCATCTCTTTTTCAATACCAGCCCTTATAGAACTCCATCAAGGAGATACTCAAAAAACACACCACTAGCTAGTCATTTTTTCTATAATAATTAAGGACACTTGTGTCTTCCGCCATGGGTTGTCATGGTAGCATAGCAGGGACACACATCTTCATTGCCCGAGGTGCCTGGAGGCACACAATTGCATCTCGCACAGCATGTCCCACACGCCCTATGGCACATCCGCTGCCTGGAAGCTAACCGGCATCTTGCAGAGCAAGCTGCTGCGCAATCTGAAACTCCAACAAACAACCAAAGAGTCATAACTGATACAGTATCATTTAGCAGAATCGGAATGGGTATCGATACTTCATAGATACAAGATAATACCATACCATAAACTAAAACCATGATCACAACAAGAAGAATACAATAGATCACAACTTTGAAATCTCTATATCTTACCTACTTTAGTAGCTTTACTGCTGTTCAGCTCGTTTACCATTTGATTAGCTTCAACCAGATGAAGAATAAGGAGGAAGAGAACTAATGCAGCAGCAAGGAATTTAGTGATAGCCATGATCCAAACTTTACACAAACGTTACTCGTTCTTGTTTTTGGTGAGCAAAAGAGGAAAGAGAGGATGCATATTTATAGAGAGAGAAAGGGAAATTAGATGTGAGGACATTGATATCTTAACCGGAACATTCTAGCTCGCCACCACGAAGCTGACTGTAGATAGACATGAAATAAACTTTAACAAAAAAGAAAAAAGAATAGGGCTTTCCTCGATGCATACTTAATTGCAGAATACGTTAATAAAAACCTAGTGCTCTATCCACAGCCCACGGTGTTCATCATCAACACGTTGATTGGTTAATGGGGCGGTAATTTTTACACGTGCGTAAATTTTGGTGATGTTAAAACTCTTTTTGGAATTTGGGGTGGGACCAAGTGGGGGTCTTCGTCTTGGCAATGAAGTTAAGTAAACGAAATGTTCTTACCTCCCCCCAAAACACCTCCCCCCCCAAAAAAAAAAAAAAAAACGAAATGTGTTGCGATTTTGAAAAGGGCAGGTGTTATGGGTACGCGTCTATTCATATATTTTCAGATGCATTACAGCTGTTTATTCTGGAAGCTACTCAGCACTTTTGCTAAAGGATTGGCATCCTGTCATGGACATAGTGGAAATTAATCTTCACGTGTTTGGTACATGCATGAAAGTTTGGATTGATAGTGGGATAGATCGCCCCAAGGTTTGTCACACCACAAAATGGAGGGAGTAGGAATAGCAACCTAGAGCTCCTTTAATAAATCTCGAATCTACATCAATTAGGCAGTAATGAGGGAGAGAGCGTAATATTCTACTTTGGTACTGGACTTGACAACAGACTGCTGGTTCTTCGAGCTCTAAGAGATGAAATTTGGGGCCTAAAAAACACAATAACTACTTGTAGAGCATCGGTCATCCGGGTCACCAGCCCAGCCAACATCACTATACAAGGTGAGAGAGAATTGGGCTGCACATTGTAAATGAAGCCATTAGCTATAGTAGCTTCAAATACTGTAGGATACCTTTGACTATCGTCCAATTAGTGTCAGTTGACGCACTTTGTTTACAGAATAGATTATTTTCGGTCTAGTGATGGTGGCATATTGAAGTGCTCCAATTGTGCTGCGATAGAGTGTGGGATCAAAAAACAGATCATCCCAAGTTTTGAATAATTTAGAGCCCAAAGCTGTTGGCGTTGTCAAACCTTTATCACCGTATAAGTTTTCAAGGGGAGATCTTGAATATATTTGTGTTGGTTGAGAAAGTACTCTATTGGAGTAGAGACAGCCTCAATTTTGAGAATATAATTGAGAGGGTCAAGATCTCGTAGTTTGAAACTGCGATGAAGATCAATGATCAAAGAAGAGAGAACAGCATCATGACTACCAGTGATAATAATGTCATCGACGTGAACCAAAACATAAGTAATGGTGTCTATGGTGCATTAGATGAAATGGGAAGAGTCAAACTTAGCACTGGTGGAGCCCATTTCCTGAAGACAAGAGATTGAGTCAGAAAAACCATACTCAAGGGGCCTGCTGAAGCCGATAGAGAGCCCAATGAAGCTTGCAAACTTGACCAGATGCACTTGGATCAACAAAACCAACCGGTTGAACCACATAGACCTCTTCCTCTAACTGACTATGGAGGGAGGCGTTGTGGACATCGAGTTGTCAAAGATTGCAGTCTTTTGATATTATGTAGTGAGTCCAGCAGAAAGTTTTCTCTGATTGAATTTTGAAATTTTCCCCTTACAACCAGATATTATGTAGCATTCACTCATTGTCTTATTTTGCAGATTTGAATCTATGGCCGTCGGATTAGATAGACTCCATGTGGCAACCATGCAAGGGGTGCTTCAGAGGAGCTCGATCCGTTATTTTCAATGCATAGACCTATTTGGAGTGGGATTTCTTGCTATTTGTGTGCAGTTTATTTGGTTCATTGGTCACAAAGTTTTGGCATTTAGGCTAGGATTGTTTGTTTAGATGGTATGCAACGCTAGCTTAAAGAATATATTTATTCATGTTGGATGTATCGGGATTTTTTTTTCCAATTTAAGGGTGTAGCCGAGAGATATCCGCTAGGGCTTGGATGTAATACTTGGCACAGATTGAAAGAGGGTGACGGGTGGGGAAAGGGAGGTAGGAGTTGCAGGTTTTTAAAAGAGAAAGGATTTTATAGGGAAAATGTTATAGTGTAAATTAGTCATTTGACATTTACTAAACAACTATATCTATTTTAAGGGGAGTTAGTGTATTTTTTAATCTAGAAGATACTTTTTTTATCCATTCGGCATTATACGGGAAACTCCATGAAAATTTCCGTTTTCATTTTCGCTAGGTCCAAAAGCTTCCGTCGAAGCGAAAGTTCTAATCCAAACAGAAATCCCGCATATTGAGCGCAACTGATATGCGGCGGTGATCATATCATGCCATAAATTTAATGTTTTTTTTATATAAGTAGATATTTTATTCAAAAACCCAAAAGGAGAAGAGAACACCAAGAGACCTATTGAGTATGAACAACTCAGAGACCAAACGGCAATACAAAAATCAAGACTGAACTAGGCCAGAGACCAAGGAAGAAGGAACACGCTCCTTCTCCCAAGAAGAACACTTAAGTAACATCAAGATCCCATATTTGGATCAGAGATCTCTTGTCTAATCTTTGCGATTGCAAATTATCCGGATCACAGATCGACGAGACCATTTCCAACCATAACAAGTAGTATGACTGCGACTTCACTGATCTACGTGCGTACGGTTCATGTTTCTGCATCGTAGAACCTAGTAGTTGTGGAGTTACTTAAGTAGAGGTAACTCATTCATGCAACTCTCTTTTATTTTGATTTTGGCTTTGGAATATTACAGAAAAAGCGTAGGCAGTCTATGTAATTGGGAATGAGAGTTGCTTTGTCAATTTTTCATTGATTCTTGTAATTACCAATCAAGTAAAGGCTTGTTAGGTTGTGGGTTTATTGCCCTTGTTTGTGTTATTACACAAACAGAAGCAGAAATTTTGATTCCTAAACTATGGATATAGTTAAAACATTATAGGAAAGTTAAATATATACAAAACCCTTTTAAGGCATTGCTCGTTGATGTAACCTTTCACACACTATAGAAGTAAACCACGATTGCCGTATGTTGTGGTCTGATTGTTTATATTGTATATTAGAATGTGGAACTTTGCAAAGTGAGAGTATACTATCCGATAGACCTTACCATTCTTTGTTGCAAGGTGAATGTACATACAATTATGTGCAACAGGTAAAAATATAACTACCTCAAACTATTAAGTTGTCAAAACAGAAAATGAATTTTTTAAGTACATAGATTCACCATTTCTCAGCATCCATTTTAAATACATTAATCTTTTCAATTTATTAATGGTAATTAAAATCCTATAAACATCGTACAACCCAACTTCACTGAACCAGCTCACCGTGAGTGAAAATTGAATCGGGCGGGTCAGATTAATTTCATACCAAATCTAGGATTACAATCTAAGTTTGTCAAAAAAAAAAAAAAAAAAAAATGGCAGCACATACCTCCTCTTACCAAATTTTACATAAAAAAATACATACGCCTCAGAGCTAGGTCTTTCGGATCTTCTGGTCGAATCTTGGTTGATCCTCTTAGGTGAAAAAGGTCCACTTGCGAACTTCCTTCATAGCATATTATACAGGACATTTTCCTTGTGATTTCTTTCTTCTATTTCTGTTCATTGTCCTTTATTGTAAGGGAAACAAACAACTGCTCATACCTTAACAAAAAAGAGTTTATATTTTATTCCTGGGTCAGTTGAATGACTATATTTTATTCTTTGGTTTTATAATGATATTGTTAATGATGCCTTGGTTTCTTTTCAAATTAAGATTCAATAGATTTTTTTTTACTAACCCTTAAAAAAAAAAAAAAAAACAAAACAAAACATACTTAAAGTTGTTATACGGGTCCTAACAATTTTGATATTTATGATAAATAGGACCCTTTATTAATGTTCTAAGGGAAAACCACCACTTGTGATGTAAATGTGATTACTATAATCGACAGGGTCCTAAATTTAATATTTATCCCTATGATATAACTATATTTGTGATGGAAAACTAATTTCAAGATAAAACAGTATAATCTTCTCACAATAAAGATATATACGTTTATCTGATGTGCTCCTTACACGCGGGATTCAAATCGTCTCCTCTCTACATTTCAAGGAAGAAGGAAACGTCTCCGTCAGATGATCAACATATAATTCTCAAAAACACCCAAATCCCACATCCAAACCAACACCCAACACCCCCTATCGACTCGACTTGTCTACTGAATATCGATTCAAATATGAAATTTCGATTTTCCTGAGAACCACTTATCGACCATCAAACGAAAACATCTCTCTCTTCCCTGTACTACAAGGAAGAGACGATTCGGATCCACGCACACGACAGTCAAAATTATGCTCAATTGATTAAAAAAAAAGTTAACACAAAATGATTTAAATAAAGTGAGAGGTTAAATCCTGACAACCACCATTAATGAAATAAATAAACTAAACCTTCTACGAGGGAGAAAAAAAAAATATCTCCCAATTATCTCCAGAAAAAAAAAATTTAACTCCAAGAATCCCCAAGAATCATATCCCCTTCCAACAAGACATACAAGACATATCTGTTTGACATTTATGACATTTATTATTTAGATACTTATTAAAGAAAAACACACTTCTCCAACCGATTAAATAAGGGTGTCAAAAATGGACCCGGTAGCACGGACCGAGCCGGCCCGAAATAATCCAAACCCAGCCCGGATCGAATCTTAATGGACAGATTTCGATCTCGACTTGTAAAACCCGATACCGTTTCAGCCCAGACCAAAACCAGACCGAACCGACCCGTTAAGAAGCCCAAACTAACCCGAACACCGGTAAGGTTCATCCGGGCCCAATTTCTTAATTTTTATGGTTTTAAATTTTGTTGAATTATATTACATTGTTATAGTTCACTTCTTGATCCGAAAGATTATATGAATCTATAGTTGAAAAATGTATGTTAATTGTTACAATTTATTGAATTACATACATATAGAAGGAATGATGCTAATTTTATAGATAAAAATAATAAAATAAACAATATATCTTACATATAAAATTAACCTGATAAGCTTGATAAACCCAATCCGGACCGAATCAACCCGAAATCACCTCAATAAGCCCAACCCGATAACAAACCGACACCGGACCAACCCGTTAATTATTGTGTCCAGCGCAACCAACCCAGCCCGAACTCTTAATGGACATGTTTTGGACTGGACTTATAAAACCCGACACCGATTTAACCCGGACCAAAACCGACCCGGACCGGCCCGTTGACACCCTTACGATTAAATAATATTTTTAATTTTAAATACATTAAAATTACAACAATATTTCATTAAAAGCTATACAAATCTAACTGAAAAAAGAGGGAATTATATGTTGTAATATATAAACACGAACCCACTAAAATAAAATTACAACATTACCATTCTATGTTGTAACCTCCCTTATTACAAGTAAAAAAAACCCATACATAAAAAACACTAACCAGAAACAAAAGCTGCATTATTTATTTATTTTACGAAGGAGATCAGAACCCACCATCTCTTTTTCAATACCAGTCCTTATAGAACTCCATCAAGGAGATACTCAAAACACACCACTAGCTATACATTTTGTTATAATATTTAAGGACACTTGTGTCTTCCGCCATGGGTTGTCATGGTAGCATAGCAGGGACACACATCTTCATTGCCTGAGGTGCCTGGAGGCACACAGTTGCATCTATCACAGCATGTCCCACACGCCCTATGGCACAGCCGCTGCCTGGAAGCTAACTGGCATCTTGCAGAGCAAGCTGCTGCGCAATCTGAAACTCCAACAAATAACCAAAGAGTCATAACTGATACAGTATCATTTAGCAGAATCGGAATGGGTATCGATACTTCATAGATAAAAGATAATACCATACCATAAACTAAAACCATGATCACAACAAGAAGAATACAATAGATCACAACTTTGAAATCTCTATATCTTACCTACTTTAGTAGCTTTACTGCTGTTCAGCTCGTTTACCATTTGATTAGCTTCAACCAGATGAAGAACAAGGAGGAAGAGGACTAGTGAAGCAGCAAGGAATTTAGAGGCAGCCATGATCAAAACCCTAAAAAGACACGTCACTTGTTCTTGTTTTTGGTGAGCAGAAGGGGAGAGAGAGGATGCATATTTATAGAGAGAGAGAAAGGAAAAGAGATAGCAGGGGAAATCAGAAGTGAGGACATCGATTTCTTAACCGGAACATTCTAGCTCGCCACCACGAAACTGACTGTGGATAGACATAAAATAGAATACTTCAACGAAAAAATGAAAAACCTTCCCTAGTTGGGCCGGGGCCTTTTGCAAAAGACGTTAATTAAAAACTTAGTGCTCTATCCACAGCCCACGGTGTTCATCATCACCCCCTCGATTCATATATAATAGAACTATAATTTTTACACGTTCGTGAAATTCTGTGATGTTAATACTGTTTTGGAATTTGGGGTGGGACCAGGTGGGGTCTTCATCTTGGCGAGAGGTTAAGTAAACGAAATGAGTTGCTATTTTGAAAAGGGCAGGTGTTATCAGTACGCGTCTATTCATATATTTTTAGATGCATTACAGCTGTTTATTCTGGAAGCTACTCAGCACTTTTGCCAAAGTGATGGGCGTCCTGTCATGGACAGTGGAAATCTATCTCCACCTGTTCTGGTATTTGCAATGCATGCTTGGATTGATAGACAATTCGCACCTAGGTTGTCACACCACAAAATAGGGGGAGTAGGAATAGCAATGCAGAGCTCCGTTAATAAGTTCCGAATCCACAACAACTCGGCAGTAATGAGGGAGAGAACATGATATTCTACTTCGGTGTTGGACTTGGCAACAGTGTGTCATTGTTTATTTGAGTTTCAAGAGATGAGATTAGGGCCAAGAAAACACAATAGCTGCTTGTAGAGCATCGGTCATTCGAGTCACCAGTCCAGTCAACATCACTATATGAGGTGAGAGAGAATTGGGCTGCACGTTGTAACTGAAGCCATGAGCTATAGTAGCTTCAAATACTGTAGGATACATTAGACAATCGTCCAATGAACGTCAGTTGACACACTCTGTTTACAAAATAGATTATTTCCGTTCTAGTGATGGTGGCATATTTAAGTGCCCCAACTGTGCTGCGATAGAATATCGGATCAAAAAATAGATCATTACTAGTTTTGAATAATTTAGAGCCCAAAGCCGCTGGCATTGTCAAACCTTTAACACCGTTCATATGAGTTTTTAAGAAGAGATCTTGAATATATTTGTGCTGGTTGAGAAAGTACCTTGTTGGAGTAGAGACTGTTAGGGATGAACGCGTAACCACGAGAAAGAAACGAAGATCAAGCAAATACAACACAGGATTTGCTGTGGTTCAGCACTCAATCCGGAATGCCTACCTCCACCACGAGAAATAAATTCTTTATTGCCAAGAAAACTCTACACCATTCTCTCCACGACACAATATCCTCTTTGCTCGGACCTTACCTAAATTTTCCCACACAGAGACAATATATAGGGAAACCTAGAAACCCTAATCCCACCACAATTATAAGTTTATCCCCATACATGTAATAGACTCATACCCTAATACAAATACTACCCCTTATAATTACGTGGACCCCACAGAAATACAAGACACCAACCCAACAAATCTCCACCCGGCTTGAATTCACGCAAACCACCTTGAAGAAAACTTCGTTGATGTTGATTTATACAACTGCATCTCTGTCAAACCGCTACACCCAAACCAAGATAGCCCACACCCGTCCGGGTGTCCCGCATACTCACCGGCGCACGATGTGATGTGTCTCCATCTCTCCCACGCGGCCCCAGGCCAAAGATCACCGAAAGATCACTCCACGGTCCTCCCGCAACTGCGTTATGCCGGAACCCGAGTCTCTCACCACCGCACCTCCATTGCAGCCCTTGAGAACCGACTCCTTATCCCAGCCCTTTGCAACTCCAATTGCACATGGAACCTTAGTCTCTCACCTCTGCACCTCCAATGCAGACCTAGAGATCCGACTTCTTGTCCCAACCCACCAGTACTCCTTTACCCCACGGTGCAACATAAACTGGCCATTATGTACATCGTACCGGGATTCAATCCCGCCGTCAGATCCGACACCCGATCCAACTAGATCCGCCAAGCCATTGAAAACCATCGTTGCCACACCCGAAGTCAAACTCCCCAAGTCTTGACTCCATGATCCCTGCACATGCGATGATAAGAAGAATCATCTTCCCAACCTGAGATTCCCCTCCATCTCTTCTTGTCGGCACAAAACTACTATTTGAAGAAACAAAGAGATGCAGAAATTTCACTCAAAGAAACAGAGGCTGCTGTACGGAGCGAATAACTTGACTTAGAAAACTCCAATAAAAAATCTGACCGTACAGATTGACGAACTATGTGTTCTCTACCTGCTGTCCAAAAATCAGTCCAATCGGACCACGGATGACCTCCCGATTGTCTGCTTGATCACGGTTGCGCAAATCACCTACGCCCAGAAAAACTGCTACTCTCTTTTTCTTCTTCTTATGATGCTAAACCCTAACCCTAATCCGTTTTTGTCCTATTTAAAAGATTAAATACAAGACAAAAAGAATGGGTTTAAAACACACAAAGGTTTGAACCTTTATCTACAAACCCTAAGCATCATTGTACTAGGGTTTCCCATGGAAACCCTTCTCACAGATTCAGTCCTTTTTTTTTCTTCTTCTTCTTCTTCATACTGCGTACCTCCTTCGTTCTTCAAAGAACCCTAGCTCTGATACCACTTGTTAGGGATGAACGCGTAACCACGAGAAAGAAACGAAGATCAAGCAAACACAACACAGGATTTGCTGTGGTTCAGCACTCAATCCGGAATGCCTACCTCCACCACAGAGAAACAGAGATTCTTTATTGCCAAGAAAACTCTCTACAATTCTCTCCACCTGACACAATATCCTCCTTTGCTCAGACCTTACCTAAATTTTCCCACACAGAGACAATATATAGGGAAACCTAGAAACCCTAATCCCACCACAATTATAAGTTTATCCCATACATGTAATAGACTCATACCCTAATACAAATACTACCCCTTATAATTACGTGGACCCCACAGAATACAAGACACCAACCCAACAGAGACAGCCTCTATTCCAAGAAAATAATTGAGAAGGCCAAGATCTCGTAGTTTGAAACAGCGATGAAGATCTATGAGCAAAGAAGAGAGACCCGTGTCGTGACTACCGAGGTTAATAATGGCATTGACGTGAACCAAAACATAAGTAATGGTGTCTGTGGTGCTTCAGATGAAATGGGAGAAGTTAGACTTAGCACTGGTGGAGCCCATTTCTAGGATACAATAACTGAATCGGAAAAACCATGATCAAGGGGCCTACTTAAGCCCATAGAGAGCCCGATGAAGCTTGCAAACCTTACCAAGTGTACTTGGATTAACAAAACCACTCGGTTGAACCATATGGACTCTTTCCTCTAACTGACTATGGAGGAAGGAGTTGTGAACATCTAATTGTGGAAGATTGCAGCCTTTTGATATAATGTAGCGAGTCCAACTATAAGTTTTCTCTTATCAAGTTTTTCATTTTTCCCTTTACAATCAGATATTATGTAGCATTCACTCATTGTCTTATTTTGTAGATTTGAATCTATGGTCGTTGGATTTAATAACTTCACGTGGCAACCATCCAAGGGGTGTTCCACCCTCTGAAGAACTAAGGGATGTTTTAGAAGAGCTCGATCCATTATTTTCAATTCGTAGACCTATTTAGAGTGGGATTTCTAGCTATTTGCGGTTTATTTGGTTCATCGGTCACAAAGTTCTAGCATTTAGGCTAGGATTGTTTGTTTACATAGTATGTAATGCTAGCTTAAGGAATATATTCGTTCATGTTGGACGTATTGGGATTTTTTCCAATTTAAGGGTGCAGCCGAGGGATATCCGCTAGGGCTTGGATGTAATACCTTGCACAGAGTAGAAGAGGGTGACAGGTGGGGACAAGGAGGTGGGAGTTGCAGGTATTTTGGTGTAAGAGAGACCATATCTAATTTAAGGCGAGTTAGTGTATTTTTTTAATCTAAAAGATATATTTTTTTTTATCCATTCCATCATAATACGGGGATTCCATGAAAATTTTCTTTTTCATGTTTTAATATTTATTTTTTAAAAAAAATAGATATTTTATTCAAAAACCCAAAAGGTGAAGAGAACACCAACAGACCTTCCGAGTAGGAACAACTCGGAGGTCAAATGGCAATACAAAAATTAAGACCGAAGTAGGCCAGACATCCTTCTTCCAAAAAAAACACTTAAGTAACATCAAATCCCATATTTGGATCAGATGGAGAAGACAATTAGACCCTGGCTTTTGAATTTCATAGACTAAAATCTTCAACTTGACAGTATCCTTGATTTTATGAACCAGCTTCTCTCTAAAACAAGAAACGCTTTTTAATAATTTATTATTCCTTCCCATCCAGATGTGATAGAAAATAGCAGAGCAAATTTGCCAACATGCCAATGGATTTAGGTTGGGAGAGAATTTTCCTTTTTCATGTTATAATTAATCCCAGAGGTTTTATTTTTCATGAAATAGTTAGACCCCAATTGTCTTCAATTTGGGCACTCTTCTAACGGTGGAGTTGGGGCCCTTTTTATTAGGCCCTATTACACCGTCTAAGTAAAGCACAGTTGTCACGCACTAACTACACCAAAACTTTTTGTTTTTTTGGGTAGAACAGCTGTCAAGGACCGTGGGTTTTTTGTCTTGTTGAGTAAGACGGTAAAGGAGAATGGTTGTGGCCTGAATTTAGTCTTTTTGAGTAAGACTAACTTTTACCACATTAGTTGGCCCTACCCAATCAACACTGCTAGACCCCACATTGCATTTGTTTGCATTGCATGTCATGTCATGTCATGTCATTATATAGCAGGCTTCGGTCTAAGATTCACTTTTTATTTTTATTTATGTGGGTTCAAATCTTCTCAACCTCTCATGCTATCACGAAAAAATCCAGTGAATATCATCTATGATATGCGTATACGTATATACTAATATGTATACACAATAAACTAAAGTTATTGAATTTTTTATACTAGCATGAGGGGCATGGTACATATACATAAATGAATTTACCAAAAAAATAAATATATAAATTAAGAGATTGTATAGAATGTTTAAGTAAACTATCTTATATATTGAGTTTAAAGTTTTGTTTGTTTTCATGTAAGATGATGGAGAAAAATAATTTTTCTATAAAATAATATGTTGGAACCTTAGTGAGGTTATTGTCATTGTTGGCAATGAATTCGGAGTTGTTTTGGACAGTTGGCAGAGTTTTCGCTGGCATGGTAGTGTTTGGGACACTTGTACAGTGTTGTGGAGGAGAGAGAGTGTGACTGGGTTCCACTGAGGTCCATCTTATGTTGTGTCAAAGGTTTGATTATGTGGTAGATGGGGAAGAGAGAGAAATTTTGGAGAGAGAAAGAAGAGAGAGAAGATGAGGAGAGAGAAATAAGAGAGAGAAAGTGGAGAGAGAAGGAGGAGAGAGAAAATGAATGGGTGGGACCCACTACTAAGGTGGCATGCCACCAAGGCAGCCAACCTGGCCGAGGGCTGTGGCAGTTGATAGCAGGCCAGCAAGCCATGCCACATGCCAGTAGCCGTGGCCGTCAGTAACAGCACATTTACAAGCACAGGGACTCGTGGCCATGCGCATGCCTAAGCATAGCAATGCCCCAAGCCCCAAGCCTGCTGGCCCGCGCATGCCCAAAGCTCTCAAAAACAGCTAAGTATAGCCTGGGATGCAAGGTGTTCAACGAAATGCGGGGAGAGAAAAAACCCTATTGGAACTCTCTCCCCTGAGTGTCAATTATACACAAAACTTTGGTTACACTGTTATAGAGGCCATTCGTGAAATTAATAGGGATATTTTGGTCAAGATATAAAGTCAAGATTCGAAATGGATGGCTATGGAAGGCCACGCTGCTCAGATTTGAATCTGACGACTTGAAAAATGGCGGGCTATAGTGTATTCAAGCTGATGCGTCAAGATGCTCCCACAGAAGATTGTATTGGCCAGGCACAACTTTAAACCATGGTTCGCATTGCATGAAGATGGATCCCTGATTCAGTGAGGCGCACGTATAGTACGTCGGTGGAACAGATCCTAATCTAGAGGATCACATCAATTCCAACTCTGCCTAACATGATTGAAGATCATCCGACGGACAA
The DNA here is from genome assembly GCA_028583415.1 of Protea cynaroides. Classification (NCBI taxonomy): domain Eukaryota; kingdom Viridiplantae; phylum Streptophyta; class Magnoliopsida; order Proteales; family Proteaceae; genus Protea; species Protea cynaroides. The sequence continues at coordinate 24,192,480 of CM053273.1, forward strand.
TACTTAATCCCCCTTAAATCTAACAAATCCGACGAGTCATATTCGAGATCCTCTACAGCAAGTCTCACGAGTCAGAGGCTGCGCTTCTACGGTGTGTCGTGGTGCACCATATCATCTCTGAAGATTCCTTTTGGAATAATCTGACTAGCTAGGACTTTGGGTGGCCATATCTCGGCCATCCGATGTCCGATTGGAGTGATTCAAAGTGCTGTGAACTCCATTTTTCGTAAACAATTCACCTGCAACAATAAAAAAAAAAAAGCTTTTGGTGTGAAGAGTTTCGGGTTTTTGAGAAAATAGGTGTTAGGGCTCTCTTTGAATGGAAAAATCCATCTCCAGCTACCTCTCTTGAACATTAATGTCTATCTGAAGCATTAAAAGGTAATGTGAGTATTCATAGTGAGTTGTGAGTGATTTTGTCTGTATGAGGAATGTTGGAAGAGTGCCAACATTAGTGTTAGCTTGAAAATGCTCATCTACTAACACTAAAGAGCTTGGAGAGACCAAATGGTGAGCACCACTCAGTTTTGATCATGTTGGGAAAGTAACCACTCACGCAGTTTTATTTACATTGTAACCTATGGTATATGGAAGGGCTTGTAATCTCTATTTCTCAAATACATTGTAATATGTCAAGTTGGGGTTTAACAGGATATAGGGTTGTAGCCCTAGACTCAGTTGTAGCTGGGAGTGTGGTAGGTGTTGTAGCACCTGGGTTGTAGGAGCAATCAAAAACATTGAGAAGCATATTGGGTATAATATGAAATCCTGGTTAGGGTATTGTCCCGTGGACTAGCCATCACATATCGTGTTGGTGAACTACATTACATTTGTGTGTTGTGTAATTATGTTTACTGTATATGAAGTGCATTTTTGCAGGATGGGTGTACATACTAGGTAGGCCCAATCACAAGATACTGTTGCCTGTGGTGGTGTGGCAAAGTATGTTACACGTCTGTGAATATATTTGTGATTTGAAAGATTTAGAACGAACAATCTCAGTCGTTTGTCACAGAAACTAAGGCCACTTGGAAACTATGGCCGCTTCTTTAATTACCCATCAAGCAAAGCTCAAGAAGCCGAAGCTTCCCAATAATGAATGGTGGTGGGTATTTGGTAAAGGTTGTAGCTGACAAGTGGCAACACTTGCCTTTTGTCTTTGTTAACTTACTTTCATGTTTTCACTCTCCTTTTCGCCAACCGACCTGCAATCTTCCACGTGCCAAAATTTAGAGCTTTCCAAATCTTCTCTCTCGCTCTTTCTAATCTATATATGTACTAGCATTTCGTCCTCCAATTTACAACTTGCAAGAACTATCTAGTAATTTGAAGCTTCTATAAGCTGTTGCTTTCAACTTTCAAACCATTATGGCTATCTCTAAGTCTCTAATTGCTTTCCTTCTTTTCTCTCTCCTTCTTCTCCAATTTCTTGAAGCTGACCAACCGGTAATCGATCTGTTAGAGATGAGATCCATTTCAAATTTAAACTCTATTTTGCTTGAATTCAAATTCAAACGGTGGAGCTGGATATAATTAAATCTTGTAACAGTTCCATTTCAAATTCAAACCCTATTGTGTTTGAATTCAAATTCAAATGGTGGAGTTTGATACAATTAAATTTTGTAACAACTGTAATTCAAATCTTATAACAGCTCCATTGCAAATTTTATAATCGTTACAATTTATACACTATATAAAAATTGTTAACAATATGTTTCCTCAAGCCTATCACCATTCGACACGTGTAGACTCATCAATTTCAGCAAGAGGGAGACACGTGTTATGTCAGGCGGCAATCCCGCTATAGTTCCATTAAGAATACTTTCATCCACGTGGGATGAAGCCCGCAGTCCATCAAAGGCATGAGTTAAGGGCCTCTATCAATGGTGGATCCACTGATCATGTCCACAGATCACCATTGACACCTCAGAGACGTGTATGACAACCCGCGAAGACTTAAGCAGTGGGTCTACAGCACCGTAGGATCTTAATCCTATGGTCCAACATAAGAGTCTGGATTTCCCCAATGAATCATAGGAGGAAAATATCTGAACATTCATAAGACAAAGATCCAATCAAGGATTGATGACACAGCTATAGATACCACCGACAATCACAAGGTAAGACATCTTGAATTCTAACCATCTTTACTACTCTGAGAATACTCAGGGACCCCACATTTCTCAAAGGAGCTTACTTCTCTTACTGTAAGCTCCATACTGTTTGCTTTGTTTACTAACTTGAACATCGAGTGGACACTGAACACCCCGTCCTGCTCCGATAACCTCTTTACTCTGCCTTGCAAGAGACGGGACACATCAATAGAACCAATTTCAGCAGCAATAGTTTGGCGCCTACCGTGGGGCCCTGACTATTCTAGTTCCAATAAATAGAGATGTTGACCACAAGAAACAATGCCAGTAGGGTGGACAGAAACCCCCACCTAGTTAACGAAGACGAAGAAGTCCAAGGCAAAAACCAGAACGTGGGAACCCGTGGCAGGACAGTATGTAACTTAAGAACAATTCAATGCTCTTACAGAGCGGATTGCTGCACTTACTAGAAACCTAATGCCACCACCAGCTCCTCCTCTCTATAACCCAACTCACTTGGGTAGGGGACAAAGGGGAGGATCAAGGGGGTCGGCACATTCAAGTCGATCACATCACTGGGCTTCTCGTGGAGGTCGATCGCATCAATCAGTACACCCACACTACAATAATTATCTAAAAGAATCTAACTACATGGAGGAAGGAGATATCGACTATATGGAGGAAGATGAGATATCCTCCAGTCATTCCGAGAGCCTTACGATATAAAACCATCGGGGGTCTCAAATCAGTAATCTCGATGAAGAAGCGTAAAGATGAGTTGAGGCTGCGTGGGCTAACCAAAGGGCCACTGATGCTCAAGTCATAGCCAACAGGCTTGTAGCTTAGCGAGCCCACGTTACTCCCGCAGCTACTCCCGGAATGCTCGAGCACCAACTGCAGACCAAGCAAGCCAGACTTAACGAGATGGAGAAGCAACAAGCTAATAGAATAAATGTTCATAGAAAAAGGGAATACCATGCCGACATGGCATTTTCAAGTGAAATCATGGATGCACCATGACCAGACAACTTCAGAATGCCTAAGATCGAGCCCTATGATGGGACAACCGATCCACAACTGCACCTGGATAACTACTCTGCCGTGATGTTACTCTACAAATATAATGACGCGATGCTTTGCAGAGCATTTTCCTCCACACTCAAAGAATCAGGGTGTTTATGGTTCAACAACCTCCCACACAATTCAATTCGAAACTTTGTCGAGCTGAGTGATCGATTCTTTAATCATTTCCAAACCCAGGCAGCGCCTGGAAAAGATACCAAATACCTGATGAGGATCAAGCAGAAACCAGGTGAATCCTTATGAAAGTTCCTGGCAAATGTGAGAATGACAACCCTCTTCGATGGGGTGACAGATCCAGACCTGATGAAGTCCCTAGCAAAGAGACCTCCAATAGATCTTAACGATCTAAGAGTTCAGTGCGACAAGTACACCGCAGCTAATGATGCTTTGCTATTAAAGCAAAGCGGAGGGAGAAAAAAGGACAGAGAGCCAATCTGTTGCAGAAGCATCCATCCAACCATCCAAGAAATAGAAATCGAGAAAGGACGGATTCCCAAGCAAGAAAACAAATGAAATAGAGTTCGATTGGGACACCTTCACCCCATTAAAAAAACCAATGGGCGACATCATGTATGAGCTCTAGGGTACAGGCCACGAGTTGTGGAAACCACCAAAGATGAAGGCGGATCCAAAGAAGAGATCAATTAAAAGATACTGCAAGTATCACAAGGAACACGGCCATGACACCGAGAAATGCCGAGCTTTATGGTATGCCATCGAGTATCTCATCAAGCATGGCCATGGCAAACAATATATAGGGGAGCCTACAAAAGGAGACCCAAAAGGGAAACGGCCAGCAAGCTTCCAAGAGGACTTAGATCCCAAGCATAGTCAAAAGGACAAGGATGATTTCGATGATGAGAAGGACTCTCCTCCATTGAAAAAGATCGGCGATACCAGAGTAGGACGAATCAGGATGATCCTCAAGTCAAGTGGAAAAAAAATCAGTAGAACAGAACCAGAGCCAAGGACACACTTCAACTCGGTAAAAGAAGATGGTTTTCAATGACCATCAAATAAATGAAGCCTTGGCCAATCTCGCCAGGCGATATTCAACTCGCGACTTAGGACAAAAGTCCCATCTTCCAAAAGACATCAATTATGAGCTAGAAAAGGTACTGTCAAACCTCATTGAAAGCTTTAAAAATTTCAGTCTAGAGGAAATCCCCGATGCTGGCGCATTGGCACTCCAGAAAAAGAGTATCAAATGCCCAAAAAGAGGGTGTGGGATCCCTATGGCACAAGGATGGTCATCCCAGAACACTATGTAAATGCAATTGTTGGAGGACCAGCCACGGGGAACACCTCAAAGAACGCACGGGCAGAATATGCCAAGGAAGTTTATAAAGCATCCTCCTTCGCACCCTATAAGACAGGAGATGTCATCACATTCTCCAATGAAGATCTCATCGACATCAAGGTACCGCATGAAGATGCAGTCGTCATATCCATGGTTATGGACAAGGTAAATGAAGTAGAGCGTGTCTTGGTCAACACTGGCAGCTCTATCGACATACTGTACTACCATGCCTTCAAGGCCATGGAGCTCCACAAAAAGCTTCTTCAGCCCTTTGTGTATTCTCTGATCAGTTTCCCTGGAGATGTCCATGTGAAAGGAGGAATCACACTCGAGACACAATTTGGAACAAAACCTCGAAGGAGAACCTACATGTACTCGTACTTAGTGGTGGACGTCCCCTTTAGCCATAATGCGATCTTGGGAAGTCCAGGACTCAATCTGTTAAGAGCTTACGTATTAATATACTATCTCGTTATGAAATCCTCGACTGAGAATGATGTGGAATACTGCAGGGCAAATCAAGACGTATCTCATCACTGTTACAAAAATGATCTCGATCTCAACGACGAGAAGTGGTCAACATCTACAATTGAAATTAAAGAGTTGCGAGATGACCTGACGCAAGAGCGAGGTGCTCCCGTTGAAGAACTGGATCTAGTGCCGATCTCAGAAAAAGAGACAGATAAATACTCCCAAATTGGATCATCTTTGCAAGGGGAGCAGAGGGAGAATCTGGTGAAATTCCTAAAGGAAAATCTTAACGTCTTCACATGGACTGCCTCTGACATGCCTGGAATACCCAGGGAGTTCATAGAGCACCAGCTGACGATTGACCGGAGTGTCAAGCCCATACACCAGAAGAAAAGAAGTTTCGGACTAAAGCAGGAGGCAGCAATAAAAGTGGAAGTGGAAAAGCTACACACCGCTGGATTCATTAAGGAGGTGAAATATCCTCAGTGGGTGTCAAATGTAGTCATGGTGAAAAAAGCAAATGGCAAGTGGTGAATCTGTATCGATTATTCCGATCTCAATAAAGCATGCCCTAAGGACTACTACCCTCTCCCAAAAATAGATAGGCTAATAGATGCAACTATTGGACATCAAATGCTATCCTTCATGGATGCATACTTTAGATACAACCAAATAAGGATGTATGAGCCAGACGAGATCAACACCGCATTCATTATGAGTACGAGGCTCTACTGCTACAAAACAATGCCATTCAGGTTAAAGAATGCAAGAGCGACTTATCAAAGATTGGTAAACAAAGTCTTTGAAAAGCAGATCGACAGGAATATGGAAGTATATGTGGACGATTTTCTGGTCAAAAGCATAGAATCAGATAATCACCTCCAAGATTTAAAAGAAGCATTTGAGGTCCTCCGCCGAAACCAGATGAGATTGAACCCAACCAAATGTGCGTTTGGTGTGGGATCTGGTTAATTCTTGGGTTTCATGGTCTCAAGTAGAGGAATTGAGGCAAACCCAGCCAAGATTGAAGCAATCATGACAATACTGGCCCCGACAAAGCCAAAGCAGGTTTAAAAGTTAACAGGAAAGATAGCTGCCCTGGGTCGGTTCATGTCAAGATCTGCAGATAGATGCCTACCGTTCTTCAAAACACTAAAGGAAAACAAACGTTTAGAATGGACAGAGGAATGCCAAAAAGCTTTTGACGAGCTCAAAATTTTCTTAACATCTCCATCTTTGCTCGCGTACGTTGAAGCAGGAGAAAAATTACAGCTCTACCTCGCTATTTCAAGAACAGCAGTGAGCTCGGTACTCATTAAAGAGATGGAGAAGGTTCAGAAACCAGTGTATTATATAAGCAAAATTATACTAGATATCAAAATGAGATACAAAATGGTGGAGAAGCTGGCTCTTGCTCTAGTGACAGCAGTTCGAAAGTTGCGACCATACTTTCAGGGACACAATATCATAGTGTTAACTGATAAGCCACTAAAGAAGATACTAGCGCAACCTGATATATCTAAGTGACTTGTAAACTAGGCAATAGAATTAGGAGAGTTTGAAATAATTTTTTGTCCAAGAACGGCAGTAAAAGCATAAGTGCTTGCCGATTTCATGTTAGAAACGTTTGATGAAAATAGTGCTGACAATGAAAAGATGATGGCAGAGGAAGACGCATGGCAAAAGAAGAAAAAGAAAAAGATGGAGCCCACACCAGTATGGGTCCTTTATGTGGACAGGTCTTCAAGAGAAGCACTCGGGGGCCGGAGTAATACTAACAAGTCCAGAGAATTTTAAAGTGCAAGTCGCTCTTCAGTTTGATTTCCATGCAACAAACAATGTGGCTGAGTACGAGGTCCTCTTGGCTAGACTCCGCTTAGCAAAGGCGTTAATGGTAAGAAAAATAGACATCTATAGTGATTCCCAAGTTATTTTTTGATAAGTCAAAGGGGAGTATGAAGCAAAGCAATCAAACATGATAGCATATCTCGAGAAGGCAAGATCACAACTCAACATTTTCAATGAATATCAGATTAGCAACATAGACAAAGAAGAGAACATGGAAGCAGATGGTCTATCCCAGTTGCTGGTAGAGGACCTCTCCGACCTAAATGAATCAGTGTACATCGAGGTCCTGAAAAACAAAAGCATAGCAAAGGGAGTTGAGGTGCAAGAAGTTGAACGCAAAGCGACTTAGATAGATCCTATAAAGATTTACCTTGAGACCGATGAACTCCTAAAGGATAGATTAGAAAGGCGCCGGGTTTAAGCTAGATTCCAACGATACATAGTGATGGATGGGAAACTGTATCACAAATCATTTACACACCCTTCACTACTCTGTTTCACTCCAAAAGAAGCCGACAAAGTAATGTAGGAAATGCATTAAGGGATTTGTGCTAGCCACATAGGTGGCTGTGTGCTCTACCAAAAAATACTTCGACAAGGCTATTACTAGCCATCCATGCTCGCCGATTGTAGCAAGTATGCAACCCACTGTGAAAAATGCCAGAAGCATGCCACTATCAGCCATCAACCTGCGACCAAGCTCTAGTCAATAAATAGTCCCTTACCATTCGCAATGTGGGGGTTAGACATTGTCGGCCCAATGTCAGGGGCCAAAACTTCTAAGAAATTTCTTATTGTGATCGTGGATTACTTTTCTAAATGGGCAGAGGCGGAAGCAATAGTATCTGTAGATAAAGCTCGAATCGAGACCTTTCTTTGAATAAATTATGCTCAGTCAAGTGAGGCGGGCTAAGATTCCATTCGAAGTAACGTAACAGGATTCGATGTTGCACCATCTTCAACTCTTCTCGGGCCGAAAGGTCCCATCCTTCAGGGCCACTGACAGAGTGATATATCAGCGCGCGCCGGCCCGCCCGGCCCGGCCGTGATATACCACTATGGCATCCCAAGTGTACTTATCATTGACAACGGACCACAGTACGACAACCAACAGCTGAAGGCTTTCTGCGAAAGGTTTGGAATTGAGCATAGGTTTGCGATAGTATATCACCCGAAAGCAAATGGCCAATTCGAAGCCACTAACAAGACAATCTCCAAAGGGATAGCTCGTCGACTTGGAACAAAGGGAAAGTGGTTCAATGAACTTCCAACTGTCCTCTGGTTCTACAGAACTATAAGCCAAACTCCCACGGGAGAAACGCTCTTTATGCTAGTGTACGGTGCAGAATTAGTCACACAGGCAGTATAAGACCCGTATCGAACTAACCGGTCTTACCACCTTGTACCAGGTCTACCTATCATGGTCGAGCACCAAGTACGTGAAGGAAATCGCAAGACCAGGTATGAATTTGACCCAAAAACAGTAAAGTAGAGGGTAGGGTCGCATACCTAAACAGGTAGGGTCGACCCCACCTCATCAAGATTCAGACCCATGATTTTTAGTTCTAGGGTCGGATGCCTGAAACCTTAGGGTCGACGGGATCTGCGACCCTAGCATCGACCCTAGGATCACCGACAGAAATCGTAAATAGGAAACTTTCCTAAATTCAAGGGGATTCTTTCCTAATCTCAATGGGACTTATTTTGGAAGGTTTTTTTCTATAAATAGGACATCCCTTATCTTATTTCACTCCTTTTGAAACCCTAATTGAAAGTGAGAGAAAGAGAAGAGAAGGAGAAGAGAAGGAGAGTTGGAGAAGAAGACTAAGGAGAAGAAATTCAGAGAAACCTCTGAATCTCAGCAAACCTTAGGTATGGATATGTTTTTCATGAATTGTTTAAGATCCTATAATAGTATATAAAGAGGGTATGATCTAGGAGAAACCCAAATCATCCATCCATGGGAAGATTTCAATGGAATCCACGGAGGAAATCATGGTAAACAAAGTAAGTATTTTACCTAGAGTTTTAAGCCATAGAACAAGCATAGAATGGACAATCGAAGTAAGCCAAAGGACCCAAACATGAAAGAAGGGACTATAGAATGAAAGGTCGACTTAAACCACGTACAGTCGCACGTAGGGTCGATTGGGAACCGACCCTACCAGACCATAAAATCGACGCCAAGCTCTCGAGAAGTCCAGGGAAGCTGCGGTCGCACCTAGGGTCGATAGGATAACCGACCCTAGGATCGACCCTATACCCTGGGGTCACAGAAACCTGCGACCCAACCTGCGACCCATCCTGCGACCCTAGCAATACAGCAAGCTTAAAACTGTCGGAATAAATTCTAATTAAAATCTATCGACTTGTTAGGTTTTCCTATTGATATAAAGGTGATTCTTAAAGCTTGAAAGAGGGTTTACACTCAAGCAAAGGCGAGGGAACAAGACCTAAACTAATTGGCTAATAATAAACTATTTTTATTTCTTGAGTCCAATGCCATGACTGATTCTATGCGTGTATGCTTATAATGTGCATTCAACATGTCATCCAATATTTTTGCTATTTAATGTTCATGCATATTTAATTCTATTTATTTATAACATGATGATGATGATGATGTTAGGAATAGGCATGTGAATGTATGTGTGTGGTTAGTGTGCTTGATGTGAGTGGAGCATCAGGGGGAGGACGTGATATTGTGGTGTATCCTAGTCACCAGACTCTAGCTTTATCTTTACTCAAGTCTTGTCCACTGACATCGTCGTATCGCCATTACCTTAGCAGAACTATTACGTCGTAGGGCATTAGGGGAGGTGGTCTCGGACCGTGTAGTCTTCGACTCTGCCAGGGGGCCTTAGCTCTATCTCTATGGACGTATTGAGGGATGCTGGGGTGAGGCCTTGGACACACTGTTTGACATTAGAATTGGTTAGTTACGAGCCCAGTTTGCAAGCCCTCGCCAACAGGGGCTTACGTGTTGGTATGGGTAGAGCATCAGGGGAAGTGTGATGCGGTGCGGTCCTAAGCACTTTAGCTCTATCTCTATTCCATGGTGGGTGCATGTGGGACGGCAATAACGATATTCATTGGGCAGATTCACACACTCGTGTATAGAGGTGAGGCGGCCACCGAACCTTTCTATAGCACATTGCAAACTTATATACCAGACCACAGATATGAATTGAATGCATGCATATGTTTGTTGCATTATTTTGTTTACTCGTTGAGCCGTGATGTGTGCTCACCCTTTTTCGAATTCAAATATTTTAGTTGATGATGGAGGTATGACCTTGGAAGATTACATGAATGCTCCTGCATACGGGCATGTTGCTGCAATGGATGCTGAAGATATAGTGGAGACGCATGACTCATCATGCGAGTGCAACTCATGCGTTTTCGATTAGATTTTTATTTGAACTACTAAGGAAATGTAATTTGATATTTATTTATGTCTCGGTTGATACAACATAATTGGATATTTTATTTATGATTATCACAGTTAGATTTTCAGTTCATTTAATATTAAGACTTTCGCTATTGTGTATTTATTCAGATTATGATTGTGGATGTGTATGGTTTAAGTTAAAGGACACAACCTATTAGAGATCCTGGTTGAACCGTTGGTTTATTAACGGTTCATCACACCGTTCTGAATAGTGTGGAATTGGGGTGTGACAGACAGAGGTGACTCACCCCAACTATAGGATCTTCAATTATGATGAGATCCAGAATAATGAAGAATTAAGGATCAACTTGGACTTAGTTGAAGAGGTTTGTGAAAACACATACTTGCAAACACCTACGTACCAGCAAAGGGTAGCAAGGTATTACAACTAACGCTTCCGAGCTAAGCAGTTCAAAGTTAGTAATTTGGTACTTTACCGATCTGCTGTATCTAAACCTTCCCAACAAGGCAAGCTAATGCCAACATGGGAGGACCTTATAGAATAATCTGTATAATGAGGCCAAGGACAAGTTATCTCGAGACCATGGAAGGGAGATACATACAAGAACCCTGGCACTTGAAGAATCTACGAAAATTCTATTCGTGATGTAATAAACAAGAGAAAAGCTAAATAAAATGTCTTACATCCAAATCTTTTTGTCTTACGAGTCTTCGAGTACAATTATAAGATGCATCAGTACTCTAACACTTGAGTTCAAAGCGAACTAGGAACTACAAGAGTAAAGCAATAAATGCCCGATAAGTTGATTGTATCGGGATTTAAATTGCATATAAGCAATTCACTACGAAAAACTCGGGAGATGGAACCATCCAACAAAAACCATGATATAAAGACAAAAGATCATGCAAGTTCAGCAAAGAAAAAGTTCTAAAATGACAAAACACAATTTTATATTAGAAAAAAGGGGAAATATTTCAACTTTCAAAGTACTGCAAGATCAAATTACATAGAAACGCTTTCCTTTAACTGGGAGGGGGAGTACGGGTAGCTTTAAAACCCGAGAAGTCAACATGAAGGTAAATCGATCTCACATAATCCCTGAACTCGAAAAGCTCCTTCAGAATCGTGTTGTTGTCTTTAGTATGATTCATCTACTGCTCTTCAAGGACCATGATCTACTGCCTAAACTTTCAAGATTCTTCCCTTAAAGCACCGATCTGGTCTTTTGTTCTCTCTCTCCTCTTTTAGTGCATCCTCCGCTAGTTCTCTGTCGAGTTCAGCCCTGGCACATCGAGCCTGCAACTAATCAATTCTCCCAGGTAGATCGGGGAGATTGTTGGCGTACTAAAATAGGAAGAAAAAGAAGTCAACAAAGAGAGCCAGGATGGCAAAGCCAGGAATGAAAAGACTAACCTTTAGAAGCTCGGAAGAGATTCTCTCATTAACAAGACGAGAAGGTCCCTCATGTAAGGCACCATGTCCACCAAATAGTCCAGGAAAAGAGGGAGGCAAAGAGGACCTCACAGGGCTGTTGAGTTGAAGCCCGCAGACAATGGGAGTAGTAGAGACATCGATACAGGGAGAAGATGATTTCCTTGTTCGCTTGGAGGAAGAAGCCGGCATTGCCATTCCCTTCAGTCGCTAAGAAGCCCTAGTAATCTTCTCCATGGTCCTTCTTGAAGAAAAAACTGGGGGAGGAGAATCAGCTGGAAACAAGCATGCCAGAGATCATCAAAGAAAAAAGGTTGCAAAAAGAAAAGAACTGGAAAAAGAGAAATATCAGACTTAGGTGAGACATCGTCATCATCGACCTGCATGATGGGATCTCCACTGCTACCTCCAACGAAGACTCAGAGGGGTTCAAGAAAGGTAGGAAGCCGAACGTCAGGCTCCACAAATTCAGTATGCTGAAACTAGAAGTCACGCACGTGCTTTCAGGCAAGATGGAATGATACTAGATCATCGCCTGATAGTTCGACTCTCGAGTTCAATTCTCTCGCCTCCTCGTCCCCAAGGAAACCCCAGAAATGATTAATAGGGAGCGGAACTCTATCTCTCTGTCCTATAAAAAAAAAAAAGAGGAGCGCCAGTTTAGAGAACCTCTTTGAGTCTCTAGAATCTTTGGAGCGCTGGACTTGGTCTTAAAGAAGACCCACCCAGTAGGCCTTGAGGTACAAGTTTCCTTCTCCACATTTAAGCCATAAAAGGCCTTAAATAGATCAAAGGATGGAGCATGATCAATCTTTTGAAAGAAGCAGACAAAAGAAATCAACTAACACTACGAGTTGGGTTGAACTTGTCTTGGAGACAGGCAGTAATATCTCAAGATGGAAAGAACTTCCTCAGGGAGAGGAACGCAGAAACAAAGATGCAATCTCATGAGGACTTGCAGTATTTGGAGGTTCAGCATCAGAAGGAACCCTGTACGTGAATGCTCTTGGAACTTGAAAAGAAGATAAAAGAGAATCTATCTTGCTATCACTCATTTTGGAGTAATAATTGGTGCAAATAAGTTTATCTCTCGGTTTGGGAGTATCAACACCCACAGAAGAACTACTCCCAGTGGAAGTTCGAAAATAAGACATCCTTAAGAAACAAAAGAAAGGGGTAGGAGAAGATAACTCCGAAAATTTGATCAACTTTGCAAGGAGAAGATGGAAAGAAATCCAGCGCAAGGTAGGGGATATATATACTAAGAGTCTGTGAACGTTCCCCCTAGATATAAAAAAGTTAAAATCTGAAGACAGGGGGAACATCAATCGCCAGCCACCGCAGTAGGACTACTTTCCATGTGGTGTCACCCCATTCATCAACGGGTAACTTCCAAAGTTAATGCACCTAAAAAGGCTCAAAGAGAAAATAATGAAGACATTCGAAAAGGTAAGGCCACGTGGGAGATAGTTGGGCAAGTTACAAAAAAGAAGATGCAAACAATAATAAGGGAACACAAAAAAATTTCCTTTAAAGTTCAAATCTATAACTGTTACATTGATAATCCACCCCAAAGTAAGGGGATTTAAAAAGAAAAAAAAAAATTAAAAATTAAAAGGAGATAATGTGGCAAGCTCAAGCTCGGTCAGTAGCCTTTGCAGTTGTCTCCGTCTCTACAAAAGAAACATTTTGAACAACGTTGACATCCTGGGGCAATAGCGATCTCTGGATGTGAATGAGAAGGATCAGCAACAGCCAACGTTCTCAACTCGGCTTCAGATCCTTCTTCCTTCAAATCATTCTCGGAGTCCTCCTTCACTGAAGATGAGGACGAAACATCATCCAACTTCAAATCATAACCATCCAGGTTTAACTCAGGTGCTACTTTGCGCACAAAGCGACAAAGCTTGTAAGTACCCTCGAGAAAAGTATCCCCGTCGATTTTGGTTCGAAGAAGAAGTTTCGAAGGAGAGTCCAGGATGTACTGGTCAAGCTCGGTAGAGACTTTGAACTCTTTAATGGCCTGTCAAATCTGCTGAGGGATCTTAGACTCAAGCTTTTGGAGTTTAGCCTCGAAACTCTCTTTCTCTCAGCTATTATCCATCTTTAGAAGATTCAACTCCACAGCGGCTCTTTCTTTCTCCAGTCCAAGCTTGGCCTTAAGCCTCGAAACTTTGAGCTCCACATCACTTTTACCTCGCTTCGCAGGATTGAGTTTGGCTTTAGTAGAATCCAGCTACTCTTTCAGAGACTCATTCTTTTTGGAGAACTCTCGACTGACCCTGTAAGCCTCCTTCAGAGCCCGATCACTGGCCTCAAGCTTCTCCAAAATTTTGGACATCTGTTTCCTATGCTTCGAAAGACGTCGCGAAGCATTCATAAGCTGGAAGAAAAGTGGAGAAGCGTTAAAGGGTGACAACTAAAAAGGAGGAAAATGTCGAAGCAACAAGTGAATACTCACACCCATGAGATATCGCCTCTCTGATCGGTCCACTTCATCCACTGCCATCTTGTCAAAAGACTTGACATCAATGGGTAAGCACATGCCTTCCACAACCTGAAGCATGACCTCCAATAAGGCGAGAGTGCTATCAGCCTGGTTAACATGCCATTTCGGCCAATAAGGAGACTTAGCCGAACCAGGGGTGTGACCCTGACTAGAAGATCTCTTCTCAGGGTTTTTGCTTGAAGTTGGATGAGTAAGGGGGCAAGGACGGATCAAAAACCCCTGCGATAGTAGACCATTATGCAACAAAAGACTCTTGCAGCTGGGGGGATGGAGAAGAAACCTCAACAGTTCCCACAGCAGGGACCATGCTGGGGGCAACTCCCAGGTCGTCAGAGAAAACCAAGGGAAAAGACTCCTCTGAATGAGTTGAAGATGCCGAACCCGTCTCGGTCCTAATCTTTTTTTTGGGCCGGGGCACCTTCAATCTCGCTCTCTTTGGCAGTCTCATCTCCCGTACTGGGGACCCTTACAGGTATGGGGCGAGAAACTTTCTTCTTCTGGCTCGTCTCCTTGGAACCTTTGGCTCCCTTCTTCGATGCGCGTTGCTGATTTTGCAACTTCTGAATCTCAAAGATATCCAGAGAAGACTTCCCCCCTGCAGAAACATCAAGAAAAGATGGTCAATATCAAGAAAATGCATGAAACAAAATTCCTTAGCTTACTCGAGCTCCCTGAGACAAAATGAAGCCCCGGGAGGGACAGTGTCATCATATACATCATCCCCTGTCCCAAAGTCGCCGGGGCAATTCAAGAATTTTTGGGTGAGCTCTCATAGTCGAGCGGCATTCCCAAATGCATCATATTGAAACTTTTCAAGTCTTCCCCAACCAAGGTCACAGCATGGTTTAGGCCAAAAACCTTGGGAAAGCTCCAAACATTCACTAGCGGCATGGGCTTCATATTGTGACGACCTATGAAGAAGAATTTGTTCGACCATTTTGGAACCTTGTTACGTTTCTTCTTCAAGATCTCGTACTTAGTTTTATTGAAATAATACCAGCCCAACCTTTGAACGCCTTTATCGCACTTCTCAGATGGCGTTGCCTTGTTAAGGAGAAACATATGCCTAAACAAGTCGATGCTCGGTTCCCTCTCCAGTTTATGAAAGAAAACAATGAAGGACAAGATTATGGACCAGGAGTTAGCTTGAATTTGGGCCGGGGCTAAACCATAGTATTTACAAATCTTAACGGCCTCCCCAGGAACTGGAATCTTGAACCCCGATGGGAAAAACTCGGTATACACACATCTCGGTCATATGAGGCTTATAGGTGAACTAACCCTTGGAAGGAATCCTAGTGTAATACCGCTCGTAGAGTGGGAATTCAGCCAAAAGGGCGTTGAGTGCCTCTTCCTTTAACTTATTCTTCACTCCAACAGCCTCTACCTCAAAGGGCGAGGGAAGCGCAATCTCCATGGTTTCATTTAGAAGAGCTAGGGAATCCAACATTAAAATTGTAGTAGGCAAAGGTTCCCTAGACTCTCTTTCCCTCTCCCCCAACAAAGTAAAAATATCCACAATCCTCCCTTTGGACCCAGGTACATAGGACAAAACGTCTATGGGCAACCTATTGTCTTCTGCTAAAGGGATAGCCCTAGCTATAGTGGCCCTAAGACCAGCAGGTTTTGCCAGTGTTCTATGTCTTGATGACGGTGGGGTAGCAGAAAAGTTCCTCGCTGAGTACTCCTCTGGAAACCAGCCAAAAAGAGGTCTATCAGGCTCCGGATGCTCCGTCCCAGGAGGATCAAACATGCGAGATATGATAAATCTAAAGAAGAATCAAACAGGATAACTTTTATAACAAAATAGAAAGAAGAAGAGAACTTACTGGTGAAGATGAATGGAGAGCTGAAGCGGAGAAGAAGAAGGCAATCTCTAGAAGCACCAAAAAACTCAAAGCGATGGAAACCCAAGCAAGTGACTCAATACAAACTTATAGCTTGGGGATAATAAGTTCAAAGGAGTTTTAAGACTCGAAACTCATCATTGCAAAGAGGTCGAATCAATTTCTCTCATCGTGATCCGAAAGGAAGATGGGA
The DNA here is from genome assembly GCA_028583415.1 of Protea cynaroides. Lineage (NCBI taxonomy): Eukaryota > Viridiplantae > Streptophyta > Magnoliopsida > Proteales > Proteaceae > Protea > Protea cynaroides. Next base: position 24,208,668 of record CM053273.1, read on the forward strand.
CACCTCTGTTCGAAGAATGGATAGAGACATTCGGGACTGGTTGAACCCATTGCAGCATTAAATGCAATGTTTGGAAAGGGGAGAACAAATATAAGCAAACGCTATCGTGATCTGACACAAACGGCTACCTCGATGCATGGCACTCCTTTTAAGGCGCACGTTCGGAGACTACTCACGACAAGCTGTCACAAATCATGAATGGCAGGAAAATCGAAATACCTTTTTGGCATTACCGAATCCCCCAAAGGAGCAGTTAAGCTTATTCAAAATCTAGCGGGTATTGTTCAACTCACGAACAACCCTCAAAACTCGAACCGTCTCCTCGCAAGATTTGATTTCCAAGATTAATTAGCCAATCCAGATCTCGATGATATAATCTCTGGAGAGATCAATCAGTTAAACGGTCTAAATCTCGACGATATAACCCTAAAGAGATCAATCGATTAGCCAACCTAGAGCTCGGTGATGGAATCTTCAGAAAGATTAATCAGTTAGCCAATCTAGAGATTGACAATATAACCTAACCTCCTAAGACATCAAGGTGAACGCAGGCCTCAAGTTCAATCAACTCCGATATCATAATAATAGATAGACTCGAGCTCACAACTACGCATGACTTCAAAAACAAAAACTCCAACAGTTCGTAACTGTTCGGATGGCTCATGGTGGTTTCCCCACCGTGACGATCTCATAATTCCCAAGTTTTTGCATATATAAGGAAATGAAACATCAGTGGGAATCACAATTACTTCCTTGAACTCAGCGAGTTTACAAAGCAAGGGGCAACTGTTAACAATATGTTTCCTCAAGCCTATTGCCGTTTGACACGTGTATACTCACCAATCTCAGCAAGAGGGAGACACGTGTTATGTTAGGAGGCAATCCCGCTGTAGTGCCATCAAGAATTCTTTCATCCACATGGGATGAAGCATGCGGTCCATCAAAGGCATGAGTTAAGGGCCTCTATTAAGGTTGGATCCACAAATCATGTCCATGGATTATCATTGACACCTTAGAGATGCGTATGACAACCCGCGAAGAATTAAGCGATGGGTCTGCAGCACCGGAGGATCTTAATCCTATGGTCCAACATAAAAGTCTGGATTTTTCCAATAAATCATAGGAAGGAAATATACGAACATTCATAAGACAAAGATCCAATCAAAGATTGACGACCCAGCTATAGATACTACCGATGATCACAAGGTAAGACATCTTGAATTCTAACCATCTTCACTACTCTGAGAATACTCATGGACCCCACATTCCTCAAAGGAGCTTACTTCTCGCTTACTTTTCTTACTGTAATCTCCAAATTGTTTGCTCTGTTTACTAACTTGATCGTGGGAGCAGACACTGGACACCCCGTCCTGTTCTGATAACCTCTTTACTCTACCTCGCAGGAGATGAGACACATCAGTAGAACCAATTTCAGTAGCAACAAACACGTTGTACCCAAGGATAATTGGTACTACGGTTAATCTTCAAAAATCATATTCTCTAAATTTCTCATGGTATCAGAGCCTATTAAGATCTCACTGTATTCTTAGTGGCCTTTCCAACTTCTTCTGCAACATCTAAAATCTCCTCAACAATGGCTACTCATTCTTCTTCCCCTTCCACCTACCATCAACATCTCACGGTTAAGCTTTCTTGTGATAATTTTCTTTTATGAAAAACATGGTTGCTTCCCATCCTCCGTAGCCAAAAGCTCATTGGATATATTGATGGTTCATCAAAATGTCCTCCTAAAACCATTATTGTTGAAGGTACTGAAACGACAATACTTGATCTGGAATATACCGAATGGAATAAGAAAGATCAGCTTGTTTTGAGCTAGTTATTGGCATCCCTAACAATGGATATTCTTCCCTATGTCGTTGGCCTGTCGACAGCCTCTGAGGTATGGACAACTCTTTAAACTGCTTTTGGTACACTTTCCCACACCAACATCCTACAATTGCATATGCAACTGCAAAATACAAGTAAGGGTGACAAGTCTGTTTCCACTTATCTGAAAGAGGTAAAATACATTTCAGATCAATTGTTTGCTGCCAATAAGCCTATTTCACTAGAAGAATTAAATGCTATTATTTTTCAAAACATTGGAAGTGACTTCAGTGAAATCGTTGCTGCAATATCAACGAAATCTTAAGATGTTTCGTTTAGTAAATTGCATCATCTTCTATTATCACATGAGATGTATCTGAAATATGCACCACCTTTTCTTGAAGCTCATCATTTTATTGCTTCAAAGCCCTCTAATGTTGTCAGTCCATCTCCACCCACTTCAAATGATACTAGAAATATGCATCATTTTGGGGCTAGATTTAAATCTAAGAAGAGGGACCATTGTCAGATCTGCAATAGAACCAATCATACTCCCAATAAATGCTATTTTTGTTATTCTAATAATAGCAATGCACCTACCCACCCTACTGCAAATATGGCGGGTCTACTATCCAATCCTTCTGGACCACATATGGAGTGGTATCCAGACATTGCTTCAACTCATCATGTTACCAATGATCTTGGCAACCTGAATATCTCTCAAGGATACAATGGTAAGGATCGACTAACGATTGGTAATGGCACTGGTTTAAATATTAGTAATATTATATCATCTCAATTTGTTACACCATCTATCCCCAATCAATTTCATTTCTCTCACATTCTACTTGTGCCTCATATTATTAAGAACTTATTGTTTGTTCATCAATTTACAAAAGATAATAAGTGCTACTTTGAGTTTCACCCTAATGAATTTGTTGTGAAAGATCAGGTAACCAAGATGTCTCTACTCAAAGGAAGACTTAAGGACGGGTTATATCAGCTTCATGATCTCATTCCAGCACCACCATCATCTCCTTCCTTACCCGCCCACATTGGTGAAGTCGTATCAGCTTCAGATTGGCATGCTAGATTGGGACATCCTCAGTCTCATATTGTTCGTACTATTGTTCGTCAACTGTTTTATCTCCATGTTCTTCATGCTTTCTAGGAAAATCTCATAAACATCATTTACCTATTACTGGTTCTACTAGTCATCAAATGTTTAATTTAGTATTCAGTGATGTATAGGGCCCCGCTCCTATATCTTTTACCACAGGACATAAGTATTTTATTCTTTTCAATGATGATAAGACTAAGTTTACTTGGATTTATTTTCTTTCCAAACATTCTGAGGTTCCTTTAGTTTTTGTAAAATTCAAAGCTATGCTGGAACGCCAATTTTAAACATCAATTAAGGCATTCCAATCTGATTAGGGTGGTGAATATCAAAGTTTAAATCAGTATTTTCAACAAAATGGAATTATACATTGTATAGCATGTCCCCATACTCATGAGCAGAATGGGTCAGCTAAACGAAAAATAAGACATAATGTAGATATTGGTTTGATTATTCTCACCCATGCTTCCCTTCCTTTAAAATTCTGGTACTATGCTTTTGATACTGCTACATTCTTAATCAATCAACTCCCCACACCTGTTCTTAATGGGGCTAATCCCTTTCATATGGTGTATCAATTATAGCTAGATTACACCTTTGTGAAATTTTTTGGGTGTGCTATTTACCCATTGCTTAGACCTTATAACACCCATAAATTTGATTTTCGTTTAAAAGAGTGTGTGTTTTTAGGGTATAGTCCTTTACACCATGGTTATAGGTGTCTAGACCCAGCAACTGGTAGAGGTTATCTTGCCAGACATGTTCATTTTATTGAACAATAATTTCCATACAAACATCATGTCACACCACATTAATCTCACTCCCTGGTTGACACACCTACTCTCCTTACTTTAACACTCCATAACCCGTCCTTTAAGGATTCCAAACAGCAAAGGTTGGCAGGTAATCTTCACAATGAATCTCCATTGCCACAGTCCCTACCCTCACCCACTCATGAGGATCCTAATTGTCACACCCCAATTCTGCACCAACCAGAATGGTGTGATGAACCGTCAATAAACCAACGGTTCAATCAGGATCTCGAATAGGCTGTCCCCACCATGTTAAACCAAAACACATTTCACATTAATCAGAGATAATAAAGTAAATAGCGAAAGTCTTACAGATAATGAACTGAAGTCTAGTCATGATAAATAATTAATATTTCATTTATCTCCAAGTAACCAAAATATAATTTAATACATATTACAAATATCCAAATACGAAGATTAAACACTAAGCGTATCCACAGTTGAAACGCTTGCTTAACGAATCATAAAGTCCTCCACAACTTGCTCATCATAGCTGCCACATGTTCATATGTTGGCGTGTCGACATAATCTTCAGTCGTAATACCTGCAACATCAGAAACTAAAAAGAATTGTGCGCGCGAGGGTCAACTCTCCAACTTGAACTCAGTGAGTAAACAAAACAATGCAACAAACATATGCATGCATTCATTCATATCTTTGGTCTAGTTCATAAGTTTGCAATGTGCTATAGAAAGGTTCGGTGGCCACCTTACCTCTATACACAAATGTGTGGAACCGTCCAATGGATCAAACACCATTGCTGCCCCCACATGCACCCACCATGGAATAGGGATAGAACTAAAGTGCTTAGGACCGCACCGCATCACACTTCCCCTGATGCTCTACCCATACCAATACGTAAGCCCCTATTGGCGAGGGCTTGCAAACTGGGCTTGCAACTAACCAATCCTAATGTCAAACAGTGTATCCAAGGCCTCACCCCAGCATCCCTCAATACGTCCATAGAGATAGAGTTAAGACCCCCCGACAGAGTCAGAGACTACACGATCCAAGACCACCTCCCTTGATGTCCTACGATGTAATAGTTCTGCTAAGGTAATGGCGATACGACGATGTTAGTGGAAAAGACTTGAGTAGAGATAGAGCTAGAGTCTGGTGACCAGGCTGAACTACAGTGTCACGTCCTCCCCCTGATGCCCCACTCGCATCAAGTACACTAACCACACACAAACATTCACATGCCTATTCTTAGGATCATCATCAACATCATATTATAAATAAATAGAAATTAAATATGCATGAACAATAATAATAGGAATAGTGGATGACATGTGATATGCACATTACAATCATACAAACATAGAATCATTCATGGTATTGGACTCAATAAACAAAAACAGTTTATTATTATCCCATTAGTTTAGGTCTTGTTCCCTCACCTTTGATTGCTAGTAGATCCTCGTTCAAGCTTTATAATTCACTTTTAAATCACTGGAAAGACCTAACAAGTCGATAAATTTTAATTAGAATTAATCTCCATATGTTTAGAATAACAGTAGCTGAGGGATCGCAGGTAGGGTAGTACCTAGGGTAGCAGTTTTTGCAACCACAGGGGTAGGGACGCAGGGTAGGGTCGCATCTAGGGTAGCAGTTTCTGCGACCCTACGACCCTAGGGTGTAGGGTCGCATGTAGGGTCGGATTCCATTCGACCCTACGTGCGACCACACCCTCCCTGGGACTTCCCGAGGGCATGTGGTCAATCATGTGGTCTCATAGGGTCGGATATCATTCGACCCTACGTGCGACCACACGTGCTCTGAGTCGACCTTTCATTCTAAAGTCCATCCCTTCATGTTTGGATCCTTTGGCTTATTATCAAGGTCCATTCTATGCTTGTTTTATGGCTCAAAACTATAATTTTGATACACTTTCCATTGTCCACAATGATTTCCTCCATGGATTCTCTTGGAACTTGTCCATGGATGAATGATTTGGGTTTCTCCTAATCCTATGTTCTTCATAACTATTCTAGGCTCTCTTATTCAGGTAAGGAATTAGGTTTATACCTTAATTTAGAGGTTTCTCTGAACTTCCTTCTCTTCCTTAGTCTTCTTCTTCAAGTTTCCTTCTCTTCTTCTCTTCCTTCTCTTTCTCTTTCTCTCACTTTCAATTAGGGTTTTAAAGGAGTGAAAGAGGCTTAGGGATGTCCTATTTATAGAGAAAAACCCTCCATAATAACCCTCAATGAGTTTAGGAAAGACACCCCCTTCGAATTAGGAAGGTTTCCTAATTTTTGATTCTTGCTGTTTTCGTAGGGTCGCATGTAGGGTCGGACATACTGTGACCCTACGTTTTTAAAACATGCAACCCTAGGGTGTAGGGTCGCAGGTAGGGTCACAAAATCCATGACCCTATGTTTTAAAACATGTGATCCCACGACCAAAAAGTCATGGGTTGGACTCTTTTGAGGTGGGGTCGGTCACACCTTTTAGGCATGCGACCACACACTCATATTTGACTGTTTTTGAGTTGTATTTCATACTTGGTCTTGTGGTTTCTTCACGCACTGGGTTCACTTGGCTCGACCATGATAGGTAGACCTGATACAAGGTGGTAAGACCGATTAGTTCGATACGGGTCTTACATTAATATTACTAATTTTAATATTAATGTTGTTCATCATGAGATCCCATCTCCTACAGACATAGTTCCTCCAAGCATTATTACTGTGGACATTCCTATTGCAGAATCAAGCTCTCTACTTTACCACACTGCTTTGGCACCTTAAGTGGCCACTCCAATTGAATCTATTCCTAGTTTCACACCCTAATTCTGGACTAACCGGTGGTGTGATGAACCATCATGAGAATCAATGCCAAACCATGATCTCGAATAGGCAGTGTCCATCCAGTTAAACCAAGTACATTCCACAATAATAATCAGAATAAATAAATATTAACAGAAGTTTTTATTAATAATGAACTGAGTATCTAACAGTGATAAAAAATAATTAAATTTAATTATTCCCAAATAACTCAAGACATAAAGTAAAATAATCAATTACATGTTCCAATAGTCAAAATAACTAAACTAATCAAAGATACATTACTTGCACTCGCCTGACAGATCATGCGCTTCCTCCATCGCTTCTACATCCATAGCCGCTACGTGTCCATACGTCAATGCATTCATATAATCTTCAACAATAAGACCTGCATCAACAACTAAAAATATTCGACCTCAAAAGGGTGAGCACACATCATGGCTCAATGAGCAAACGAAACAATGCACAAATATATGCATGCATTTAATTCATATCTTTGGTCTAATTTTAAATTTGCATCTGTGCTGTAGAAAGGTTTGGCGGTCACCGCACCTCTATACACGGGTGTGTAAGCCCACCCAAAGGATCAAACACCATTGTCGCCCACATCCACCCTACCATGGAATAAAAATAGAGCTAAAGTGTTCGGATTACATACCGCCAACACTTCTCTTGATGCTTTACCCATACCAACACGTAAGCTCCTATTGACGAGGGTTTGCAAACTAGATTCACAATTAACCAATCCTAATGCCATCTAAATGTATCCAAAGCCACACCCCAGCATCCCTCAATATGTCCATAGAGATAGAGCTAAGGCCCCCCAGCAAAGTCAAAGACCACACGGTCCGAGACCACCTCCCTTGATGCCCTACAACGTAATAGTTCCGCTAAGGTAATGACGATACGACGATGTCAATGGGAAAGACTTGAGTAGAGATAGAGCTAAAGTCTGGTGACCAGGCCAGAGACCACAGTGCCACGTCCTCCTCCTGATGCTCCACCCGCATCTAGCACACTAACCACACACACAATCATATGCCTATTCCTAGCAACGTCATTATCATGTTAATAATAGACAGAAATAATTATGCATGAGCAGAATATGACAGTAATATCGGATGACATGTGAGATGCACATTACAAGCATATAAGCATAGAATAAGTCATTGCATTGGACGAATAAAATAAAATAGAACAGTTTGTTATTATCCAATTAGTTTAGGTCTTGTTCCCTCACCTTTAATTGATGTTTGTTTCTTTCCCAAGCTTTGAAAGTCACTTTGAATCTAGTGAAAACCTAAACAATTAATGTATTTAAGTTAGGGTTCAAGTTTACCAAGTTACAGTAGTCGAAAACCTAATCTGGAGTCAAACAAACTTCCTGAGATTGTGTGGTCGCAGGTGTGGCTGCACCTGTGGTCTCAATATTTACCACCACAGGTCGTGTGGTCGATACATGTAGTTGCATATCATGCGATCACACATGCGACCATACCTTCTCTAGATCTTCCTGAGAGCGTGTGGTCGATCATGTGATCATTGTGTGGTCGACCATAGCTGCAACCATACAAAGTTTTGGTCGATTTTTATCCTCAATCCAATTCCTTCATGAGTCGATTCCTTGGTTTATAATTAGGGTCCCTCCTATGATCGATCTATGGCTTTAAACTCATAATTTTTGTAAAGTTATTTACCCTAACTTACTCTCCATGGATCTCCCTTGTGTTTAACCCATGGGGTCTCATGGTTGAGATTCCTCATCAATCACATCTAAATTACAATAGGAAAAACCTTATATTATATAATCTACTTTTATAGAGGTATTTTCTTACCTTAGCCTTCTGTAATAAGCTAAGTCCTTCCTTTCTCTCAGCTTGCCTCCTCAGATCTCTTTCTCCTTCTCTTCCTCTCTCTCTTCCTCTCTTAGGCTTAGAGTTATAATTTGGGTTCTAAAAGAGTGAAAGAGGCTAAGGGACATCCTTTATATAGAGAAAAAACCTCCATATAAAGTTCTCCCTCAACTAGGAAAGAGGTCCCTTAGATTAGAAAATTTTTTAAAATCCGTAGTCAGTCTCATCATTGTGCGGTCGCATGTATGGTTACAGAATTCGTCAACCACACGTCCCAAATATGCAACCACACATTGAATATTGAGTGGTCTCATTTTCCTAAGGTGTGGTCGACCATACCAGCTTAGGTATGCGACCACACTCCAAATTAACTAGTTTTGGGTCGATTTAAATACCTAGCCTTGTGGTTTCACGCACTTGATCCAATCGATCCGACCATGATAGGAAGACCTGACATGACAAGGTAAGACTGGGTTAGTAGAGTACCGGTCTTACACCTAGTGCACCGGTTCACACTCATCACATGGCCTTGCAGTCCAACCCAAGGCCTAGCACACGATATCCCCTACCATCAACTCATTTGGTTGAAATAAGTATGGAGTATGAGCCTACATGTTTCACTGAGGCTAACAAGATAGAACATTGGAGGCATGCTATGTCCACTGAGTATGATGCTCTCATCAATAATGGGACTTGGAAATTTGTTCCACCATCTCCCACATACAATGTGGTTGGTTGTAAATGGGTATTCAAGATAAAAAGAAAAGCTGATGGGTCAATATATTGAATGCTACAAAGCAAGGCTAGTAGCGAAAGGGTATAATCAACATGAAGGAATAGACTATATGGAGACCTTCAGTCCCGTGGTCAAACCTACAACCAAAAGAGTGGTTCTCTCCATTGCAATTTCTAATAATTGGCCTATACATTAATTGGATGTTAGTAATGCCTTCTTATATGGGCACTTGACTGCGACTATTTATATGATCCAACCACTTGGATTCACTGATCCAGACCAGCCCAAGCATGTGTGCCATCTTCAACTATACGAGTTAAAACAGGCAATGCGTGCATGGTTTACACAGTTAAGAACCCATTTACTCTCTTTAGACTTCCAAAGATCAAAGACAGATACTTCCTTATTCATTTTCATAGAGGAAAGTAGTGTATATATATATCCTTGTCTATGTCGATGACATAGTGATTATATGATCTAATTTGGCATTATTTTCTAAGGTGATTGCTGATATTGGCAAGGAGTTTACCATTTGGGACTTGGGCCGCCTTCATTATTTCTTGGGTGTGGAGGTCATCTACAATACAAATGGTTTGATTC